>OZ020604.1:176719540-177013307 GCA_963971545.1 Philophylla caesio | reverse complement strand
CAGGCAAAATGCCAACACAATCCAAGTGGAAAAACTCATTGCACTTGGCGCACTGAATCTTAGATTGTGAGCGATCAACCTTTTGACCGCAAACACAAGGCATGATTATAAAAATAAATTATTGATACGATATTATTTCAATAGAGTCACTATCTCGCCATAAAGATATAGAATTGATTAGAAACAATATTATCTCACTTAGAGTTATTATATAGCTTATACAAAAGAAAACTTTCGAAAAAATAGCGGAGCTAAACAAAAACACAACCGCACTCAACGAGAACACTCTGTTTTAAACTTTAAAAGGCTCTTTTTTGCAGTTTTTTTCAATTAAATTCTGATTTTCATTGACTGTGCCTAATATCGAGCTACTATTGCGTTAATTTTGACACACGCATAATATTAACACATTGTACTATCAATTTTCACCGATTTTAAAATCAAAACCTCTTTAAATACTTCGCAATTCTTAAATAAAAATGTGCATTTTTAAGTCCCGCACAAATATATAAAATCCCTACCAAATGTATTTGTCAAAATTGATATAAACCAGTAAGCTAAAAGTACTGTTGATGGCATAGCCAGAGTATGTTCGGCTGGGGTTATTTTTTTTAAACGCGGCTCAAGAAACGGCTCAAGCAAAAAAGTTAAAAATACGGCAACAAATAAGCAACAAATTAGCTGCAAATTGACTTTTCTTGTTGGCGTAGTCGGAGCCCAAGCCGCTCACGAGAAAAGGAGAACTACACAACCTTCAACATTTAAGTATTTCCTCAATAAATTCGCCTATATATTTTGTCTGCAGTTTGAAAAAAAATGTTGGCTAGGTTATATCTCCTTGATTTTGTATATTTTAGCATAGAAAATTTAGAATTTTGGACATTTTTGAAAGACTTCCTAGAACCTTATAAAAGTCCTAGAGCAAAGAGCGAGAGCATATTGGAAATTATATTCTTTCCCCTTTCTAACAGTATATCTCCTTCTTCGCGCACTCCCCTTTTTTATGCGGCGCTTTTTCGAACTCATTTTCCCGCATAAGTTTTTATCGAAATCAGTTTAATACATTATTCAATACCTTTATTTCCTTTCAAGTGCTGGACACTCTCTTTGCCTATTGTTGTGATAGTGCATGTCAATCAAGAGCCACAGTCGTGGGCAACAATCATTTGGGATAATGCATTTCCAGATATAATGCGAGAACCTTTCCAAGTTCCAAAGGCAATGTGTTGGCAACAGCTGTCAGCGGTGTTGAATACAAAATTTTACTCGGCTACAGGAAGAGGTTTAACTAGGGATTATTTACAATTACTTTGTAAGATTTGTCCTTACCGATCTAACGTACATAAATTAATAACTAACAATTTCTTATTAGATGAGAAGCTATGCGGCAACGAAGGGGGCAAAGAAAGCGTATTCATTACATGGGAACAATTCTGCAAAGAGCTTCTACCAGGACTTACTTTCACATTTTGGGAATGGTTTTTTGCCATCATGAAATTGACAAAGGATCATTTGTCGGACCTTTGGAAAGAGGGACTAATAATCGGCTTTATTGATAAACGTAAAACGTTAGAAGAAATCTTACCCATGCAACCGTATGGTACATTTTTATTACGATTTTCTGACAGTGAATTAGGTAAGATGCTTACCTTATGCGTTCAGTTTAAAGATTCTCTATGGCTCTGTATCTGACGATTTCAGGTGGAATAACTATAGCTTTTGTCGACGATCAGGGCAACAAGCTTATGCTGACACCATGGACGGCGCGAGATTTGCAAATACGATGTTTGGCGGATCGTATACACGATGTGAACGTGCTACGTTTTCTTTATCCAAAGAATTTGGCACGTGACGTCGCATTTGCTGCTTTTTACAACCATCAAGTTGGTAAATATCTTCAATTCAGATTTAGATTTATGGCTTGTTTTGAACTAAGCATTGTTTCCAGAAAACCAAAAATCAACACGAGATGGATATGTAGAAAGTGGAATAAAGGTCAATGTGCCGGCCATAGAAGGCGGCTCTGTAGCTGGGACGCCGCCGCAACAGCCACCAAGCACAGATATCATAGAGTAAGTTTGTGTTTTCCATTACTGGCATTTTTTTCCTTTATTTAAATATTATATTTGGATTATTTAGTTTGGACTAAATTAAAATTTAACTTTTTCTTTTCAACATATGTACATACATATATACTTTGATTTTTTTTTAAATTTATCACTATATTGATAAAAAAAAAGATTAATCAGAACCTAAGTAATTATTATTTACCAGGGTTCGCAATCATTCCCTCACCTTCGTACGCGGATGCTAACCTAAACGTCTAAAAATTTTGGATAATTCGAGTATATGAATTATTCACATTATGTGCTGTTCTAATAATACAATTCACTAAGGTCTATTCGAGTAATGTTCAATTATCCGATTAAACGCAGGTGCATTCGATTGTTGATATTTACAAATAGGCAAATTCTGTTTCAAATGTGTATATATGTATGTATTCAAATCCAGTAGACATTAATGTTAGAGAACGATTCGTATTTTAATATATTTTTCTAAGGTAATACGATAAAAAAACTACTGAAAAAAAGGGATTCAATTCTCGTTTTCGGGGAAAATTATGTAAATATATCTAATCGCATTCGAACGTTGAGTTCTAATTAGTGCTAACGTAAAACTAAATGATATAAAACCAATGTATTGTACATATGTTAGATTAAGTCTTTCGATATGTACATATGTTTCGTTTCTTTTGAAATGCGTTTCTTATGTAAAGCCGTACTTTTTTCAAGAACGAAAAACGACACTAAAAATGGCTTAACACAGAAAACGATTTGCTCTAAACCAAACTTGACATGATATGATGAAAAATCATTGCATTTTGCATCTAATGCAGTTGCTCTCGATTTGTTGATTTTCTGTCTACAGCAAATGATCAAACCAAATTTATCACTATTTACCTACAGTGTATGAGTGTACATATTTAAATATACATATATTATTGATAAAAAGAGCACACATTATGTTCAATATGTTGAAAATATTTAACTTTTACATCAAGGAATTTTAATTTAGAAGGAGTTCTCATTTAAATTCTCATTTAGCATAACGTGTTGCTTCTTTCTCTACCATAAATTTTATTTCGTTTCTTATGTTCGAGGTCATATGTTCACCATAATGCCCTTCATATTTTGGTAAACGTTTTTATACGTTCCAGCCGTTTCGTATGACGACAAAGTTCCGAACAGCATATCGTTTCGCCTCCGTCTATGCCTTCTGAAATAACTCGTGACTATAATCTTGCGTATTATGAATGGCGCTTAAAACAGGCTCTTAAAGTCTCGGCGGTCTTTGAAGTTTGCTTATTGATGAGCTCGCCCCTGTGAAAGTGCCTCTTGCTAGTCCACGCCGTCACGCGTATATAATGAATGCATTTTGCGAAAAAACGTTCAAACTTTTAATCTTGTCGCATGTCGCTATAGCCAAAAGCGTTGCAACTAAAGGTTTACGGCTAGCGTCATGGGCTCGAAGTTGTGATATTTTGCTGGTTTCGCAGTTCTTGAGAAGTAAGCCCCTGGTTGTAACTTTTTATCATCACGATGCTGCAGTTCGAGCTTACTTGCGTCATATTTTAATTCTGTTTCCCATATTCAGAACGTTGTCCTTCGTTAATTCACTCTTTAGCTTTTTGAACACATTTATACATACATTTATCGTCAAATTTATAGGCAGCGCAATTCTTGAGTAAATTAATTAAAGGCCTATCAAATGTGGGGAATGACGACACAAAGCGCAAGATTAAAGTCGTTTCCAAATCATAGTTGAGCTCTACTCTAAACCGCCGCAAAATCCAGATCATTTTTATTACAGAGTACTTTTTATTTTGGGATAGCATAGAAATATTTTTGAAATTATAAATGTAAGTATATAAATTCTAGCGTTCCATTTTTAACTGAGTTTTGCATTCTTTGCGAATTAATATAGGTTTCCAAAGAAAATGACTTTTCACGCAAAATTACAACTTCAATGAAGCTATTGAAAACTAAGGTCAGAGTAGTTATTTTGTTTAATTTATCGACAAATTGACGACGTCGTCTCAACAACAATACAAATTCTGCATCGTTGTCGACACGATGTGACGCCAGTCGTAATTCTTCGCTTAGTTAAGTTCTGTCTGCGGATACGTGCTTGTTTTAGCGTTTTCCCCCAAAAGTTTTTAAATACATTAGTATGCATCTATGATATCAATAAATGGATTTAAATAGCAATCGTTTTAACTGCTGAATATTAAAATCGAAAATACGAAAATATTTTCCATAAAGAATTTGCAGAACAGACATTTCATATATTTTTGACATCTACTTATAATTCATATACATACATACATAAGTACATACGAAGCCACAATTGAGAGAAACAATATCCTATTATTTTTAATACATAATTGAATTTTGCATAAACCTTTCAACTTACTTACTTAATTGGCGCATCAACCGCCTAAGCGATTTTGGCCGAGGTCAACAAAGCACGCCAGCTGTCCCTCTCTCTTGCTAACTGGCGCCAATTGGGAATCCCAAGTATAGCCAAGTCTTTTTCCACTTGGTCTTTCCAACGCAGAGGAGGTCTTTCTTTTCCTCTGCTACCACCAGCGGGTACCGCGTCAAAAACATTCAGGGCTGGAGCTATTTCATCCATTCGAACGACGTGACCTAGCCAGCAGAGCCGCTGATTCTTAATCCGCTGCACTATGTCTACGTCCTTGTAAAGATCGTACAGCTCATCGTTTCATCATAGGCGGTATTCGCCGTCGCAGAGACGCAAAGGTCCATAAATCTTTCGAAGAATATTTTTCTCGAACACTCCAAGAGCCCTCTCATCTGATGTTGTTATCGTCCATGCTTCTGCGCCATACAATAGGACGGGCATGATGACAGACTTATAGAGTATGGTTTTTGTCCGTTGAGAGAGGACTTAACTGCTCAATTGCCTACTCAGTCCGAAGTAGCACTTGTTGACAAGAGAGATTCAGCGTTGGATTTCAAGGCTGACGCTGTTATTGGTGTTAATGCTGGTTCCTAAGTAAACGAAGTTTTCTACTTTTTCAAAGTTATAACTGTCAACACTTTCTCTATAAAATGAACTACAACATCGTCGGCAAGTTATGTTATGAATGGAAGAAAGATAGCATACAAGAAAGCGACAATCGAGTTGAGAGCAAAATTTTAGTCAATATGGCAGAATCATCTGTGTATGCTACGTACAGAAGTCCACGAAAGTGGGCTGACATCACCTCCATCCAAGAAATGCGATGGACGCTGCAAGGGCAGGCAAACGGTAGGCCCTTGCGCCGTATACTACAGCTGCCATGTAAATGAGCGCAAATTTAGTGTCGGATTTGTGGTGGGAGAGAGACTTCGACATGAAGTACTGTCGTTCACTCCGGTGGACGAACTTCTCGCCAGATCCGCATAAAGGCGAGATTCTTCAACATCAATTTTTTCTTTCATTCGAGGTATCCTACTACATAACAAAGAACGATATTCTATAAATCGTGCTATGTACGGATGTGCATATGTCAAAATGGAATATTTTTTCTAAACCTATCGAATATCATTTTTGATTTCACTGACGATATACATACTTACATGTATGTAATATATTTTCCTGCTGATAGAGAGTTCGGTCAGCGCAAATTACAACTGTGCCGATTCGAAATTGTTAATTTGTTTATGAGAAATAAAAACAACTTGCAAATTTAATTATTTCAATGTTACTGACAACATTTTTTTTTCTTCTTTTCTCCAATTTTTCTGGATGTCCGACAATTATACTTTCGACTAAAATTGAAATCAACTGTACATTCACTTTTTGGTACTACATTCAACAACTCACACAATTATTTTACTTTATTAAAATAGCGAAAGTTTCGCTTTTGATTTTACATTTCCGGATTGGTGTATCCCTTAGACAAAACTTTTGATACAAGTTATTTAAATTTTTGCATTCGTTGACAAAAATTATATAAATTGTGAATAACAGTAAAGCGTAAATGAAGTTAAATCTCACATATTTAATTAATCTAAAATAAAAATATTTTCATTCAAATTTTTTATAAATATGCAAACAAGTTATTTAGACTAGAATAATAGAAACATCACCACCGAACAACACAACCACATGAAATTCTGCCGATGAGGACTCCACCACCCATTTATTATTGGAAATATTAAAAAGTGCAAGATGCATTGTTTGCCAAGATCTTTCAGAAGGTATTTTTTCCTTTACACAATTCGTTTTCATTCGGTGAGTATGATTTTTGTTATTCGATTTGAACTGTTGCACCAAACTTCGCAATCTCATTTTTTTGAATTATTAATTTTCCATATTAATCGAAATTGTTGCGTGACGTCTTTACAACCACTTAGTTAATTAATGCACTCATTCAACGTACATAGTTATGTATTGTATGTATGGTATGTATTGTATGTATTGTATGTATTGTATGTATTGTATGTATGGTATGTATGGTATGTATGGATGTATTGTATGTATTGTATGTATGATGTGATGGCAAAACTTTACCAATGCGTGTTCGAACATAATACAGTTTTCAACAAGGCATTTTGTGGATTTGAAAATGTTAGGCTATAAAACCAATCAACATATTTACCAAATTTTACTAATACAAATTTATAAATCCCGCATTATTCCTATTATTCTTCGTTCCATATTGTATCCTAACAATTTTGACTCACTATGTACTAATAAAAATAATTGATCTGGATGATTCCTCCGCGGATGCTTGATTTTGGGCCGTCACACACTGAAGATTTTTCGACAAATTTTGTTCAAAAATCCCAGAGAAGTCAATTGTTGACCAATTTTAATAGTTAATAGTGGCAATTTCCTACCCCCCTTAAGCGGTGAAATCATCCTCTAAATACCTGAAACCAAAACATTTATCGTAAAATGACGTCAAACGTAGAATATTAAATGGAAAAGTATAGAAAAATTCATATATACGTTTTTGGGGTCATTGAATCCGATTACGTATCCGTTTGTCCTTCCGAGGTCAAATTGGAGGTCACTTCAAGGTCAAACATACAATTTTCACTGATAATATCAAAAAAAAATTTATGCATATGTTTTAGAGATTGCTAAATCCGAATTCGTTGTTCGTTTGTCGTTGCGAGGTCAAATTGAAGGTCAGTTCAAGGTCAAACATAAAATTTTCACTAAAAATATCTCGAAAATTGGATATATATACGTTCTTGAGGCTGAGAAATCCGATTACTTTAACCTTTGTCCTTGCTAGGTCGAATTGAAGGTCAGTTCAAGGTCAAACATAAAATTTTCACTAAAAATATCTCGAAAATTGGATATATGTATATATGTACGTTCTTGAGGCTGAGGAATCCTCAATTGTCCTTGCTAGGTCGAATTGAAGGTCAGTTCATGGTCAACCGTAGAATGTTCAAATGATCTTTTTTGTGCAAAAAATTGTATGCGAGATCAACGTTCGCAAAAACGGTTTTTTTTAAAGATTTTTTTTATCTAAACAGAAAGTTTTACGATAAAAATACACTGTCATTAACTTTGTAGAGGTCAATTTCTACCGGGTCTGCTAGTATAAAATAAAAGTCATACAATTTTTAAATGAAATTATTTATAATAAGTTATAACAGTAAATCGATTGCTTTTTCATATCTAATTCAGAAGAAACTAATAATTTGTTAATCAAGTCCACTTTGGTCAGTGTTCTGCTGCATTTACGAGTACTAAATTTTTGAAACTTTTTGAAGTCTTTATTTCGTGATTCTTGCGCTTCTTCTGTGAAGATTCCGATTGGGGTTACTCTAAAATGTTTACAGCAGATAAGTAAATCAAAGATCACACAATAATTTAAATATCTTTCAATCTTTAAAAACGATCCACGCTCAATAATTGAAAGACGAATCTTGAACAAACTTCCACGCACAATAATTAAAAGAAAATTCTTAAAAAATTTGCACACACAATAATTGAAAGAAGAATCTTAAGTAAATGATCAGGAACAATATCCATAGGTACTCTATTGACTTCCAATTTGACCTAGCAAGGACAAAGGTTAAAGTAATTGGATTCATCAGCCTCAAGAACGTATATATATCAAATTTGCGAGATATTTGCAGTGAAAATTGTATGTTTGACCTTGAACTGACCTTCAATTGTGGCCTCGCAACGACAAACTAACAACGAATTCCGATTCAGCAATATCTAAAATATAGACATCAATTTTTTTTTTTTAGATATTATCAGTGAAAATTGTATGTTTGACCTTGAAGTGACCTCTAATTTGACCTCGAAAGGACAAACGTATAACGTAATCGGATTCAATAACCCCAAATACGTATACATGCATTTTTCTATACTATTCCATTTAATATTCTACGTTTGACGTCATTTTACGATAAATGTTTTGGTTTCAGGTATTTAGGGGAAGATCTCATGTTTACTAGTAATCGAGCACAATATAAAATTATTAAGCCCATAGCCCTGGCAGCTAGTGCTTCATTAATTACAGTTTTAATCAATTATAGTTAATTTGTAATAAATAAAACTATTTGGGTGATTCACAAGGTGTCATAAAGAGTCATATTGTCATAATCTCATACATTTTATGATGGTTTAAAAAAACTTGTTGTTGCTTGCTTCATGAATTGAGTAGTAATGAAATACTGTTGTCGTATTTTATAAGCTGTTATTTGTTTTGGTTTTCATTTCAAATTATACTTTTGGGATTTTTATTCTGTGGCCTTGGAATTCCCAAGTGAATACTTCTGCGGTTGCACAAAATGCTTAACATGTTCATCATAAAAAGTTCGTCGGATTTATCTTGCTCCTCCTCATCGCCTTAAAGAGAATAATGTACTAATGCCAAAAAGATATACAAGGATGTATGTTTATATCTTACTTGAATCTGCAAAACCCATGTCCACAACCTGATTTATGCAGAGTTCAGTAATTATTTAATTTTTCACACTTTCCCGCGACATATTTTTTTTATATTCGAAATAAGACAATAAATAAGAAGTTTGCTCATACGGGATTTTTCTAAATGACAAAATTTTGGTTGAGCTTCACGTAACACGAATTACAAAGTTATCAATAAAGGATCGCCATAAAAAAAATATACAATTTATTTAACCAAGATTAACTTATATTTAATTTTAATTACATACAAGAATAATTAAGTATTGCTATGCCTTAACTGCATGACAAAAAATGCTTGGAAACGCATGTGAAGTTGACTTTTGTTGACTCAAATCGGATTTCAGCATTTGTTATAGCAAAATGTTTCTCATATTCGACTTAAATGTTAACATAAGCACATACATATTTACATACTCGCATTTAAAATCAATTTTATACATATGTTACAAATATTTGCTTGTTTCTCAATTTAAAGGGCAAATTATTTTTGAATTTCATCCAACACGGTCAAGCGATTCGATTTTAAAACACAACTAATGTGATTTCAAAAATGTTGAAGTTTCGGTGGAATGAACTACAAAAAAAGCACTAGGAACAAGAATGAAATGCCACCCAGTGAATGGAAAAACTTCGAAATGCCATTTTGTGAGCACGTTTTGGTATGTAACTGTGTTTGTTTTTTATTAAAATTTTATCAATCAATTGTTGTACTTTGAAATATATATTGACCATTTATCTAAATTAATATTTAAGCTCCTCATATGTAATTGTACGAGATATACAAATATGCTTATTTTGAAAAGAACGTGTAAGTAATTTGAGTCAATTTAAAATTTATCCGCATCCAAAAATGTAAATTTTTTTGATTGGTTAATGATTATTTTCTCTGTTAATTGCTTTTTTCTGGTCAAAAAGTACTGATTTTTTATAAATTTAATCAACCGGTGTCAATTACATCAAAGAACCATTTCCCAAAATCGCATTGAAACAGTGTTTTCAAAGTTGGCGTTTAGGAAAAACTACGTTACTAAACCGAAAAATGCCCAATGACGAAGAGAAAAATAAAAATTTGTATTAACAAATAAAGGCGAAAAAATTCGGAAATATCGCGTTTTTATCAAAAATGTTATTAATTTTTTTCAATTTTCTTTAAATTAAAAATCGGAGTATTAACGGTGTAGAATTAATATTTAATTAATGGGAAAATATTTGTTTGGATGTTTCAGATTTTTATTGTGGACAGGAGCTTGCACGCCATCTGACCATATTTTGAGTGCACGCTGATGTTTTCTTTTGTATAAAACAATTATGCATAGTAGTAAACACTTGACATTGAATAAAATAAAATATCTGCTATAGGTTTTTAGAAAAACAAATTATTGTAAAAAGGCCAGTTTTTAGCTCGAAAAAAGCAATTCTCCCCTTAAAAATCACGAACAACACCGTTAAATCCTAGTTTTAGGTTCCTTTTCACAAAAATTGACGTGATGAAAACTGTGCATAAAAGAAGTCTCGTAGTTGCAAACTTTTTGGTGTACAACGAATGCATTTTAGCAGACAAAGATTAAGGCGGTTTTTTAGTGCAAGTCTAGTTATAGTTGTTGTTTAAATTTAAATTGCAATTTAAACTAAGTTTATACGCCAATTTTGCTGATGTTTAACTGAGTTTAACAAATGAGCTTTTCCGCTGTCTGCTGCCATTGTTTGTGAGAAAGTGAAATGAACAAATTTTTTTTAGTGTAAGTTCAAGGCCGCTTGAAATGTGGTCCTTTTGTATAGCAACATTATTTCTTTCATTATCTGGATAACAAAAAAAAATTGTATATTTGTACTTTTGACACAATTATTTGCTAAAAGAATGAAAAGCAAGTCTGCATGGTCGCAAACCTTCCAAAGTCCTGTAAACGGTCGTCAAAGTAACTCTTTATAAAAATATTCAAAAATTGGCTAAAACTTTCATAAGAGTAGTGAATTGATCGCTTTGATGATATAAAAAAGAACGCATATTTTCAATTACGTTAATTTTAGGTTTGAGAAAAACACCATCGGTTTAAGGGTAAACTATTCAAATTATTTTCCAAAAGTTGGTTGGATAATTTTGTGTTGATAGCAATTATATAAACATATGTATAGTACTAATTTTTATTTACACTCCAACTTTTGATTTTAAATATTTTTGTATTCTTGTTTCAGCTCCTACTTACGTACATATGTACTTACATATATGCACATACATATGTAGATACATACAATAACAATATATTACAAGACAGCGCCTTCCCGCGGCTGATGACACATCTCAGGAAAAAATACACACAGTGTATGAAGAAAAGGAAAATGAAGTGAAGCTGATTTTTGGTGATAAACCTGTTGTAATTTCAGTAAATCGTAAAAATATAAGTTATAGAAGCGATTTATTTATTAACTTACCGAAAAACTATCAAAAGGATTATGTTGACCGTTTTACCGAATTTTCTTTGGTTTACTGTCGCTCTAGATCGCTGCATCGCGGAATATGTACCGACATATAAATCTCAATTTACCACATAAAACCATTGATTTTGATATTTTTGTAATGTTTCTCATCCTTTAAAACACATTTATTAATGTTAATGAATGAAATGTAAATTTTAAAAGTACATATGTATGTTAAGGTTATATTTTTATACTGTATGAATGTAGTTAAATATCGAGGTGTACCTGCAATTTTGGTGTAACCAATAAAATTTTCAATTTTAGTTTTTTAACGGTGATCGATAATTTTTCATCACCATTACGAAAGTGCAATATACCAAGTTTCATGTTAATAACTCTGTCTTATTTAATAATAATTAAAAAAACATTCTCCTGTAAAATTTTCTCTCTGTTGGTTACACTGAAATTGCGGTTAGAGCTCGATATTTACGTAATAACCAAAATAATATTTACGTAATCAAATTAAGAAATCGTCTATTACTGATCGTCTATAATATATTAATATAATAATTTGGCGCTTGCTCTATAGTAGCTCAGTGTTTCACCGAGCTTCCCATACCATTTGTAGTGAGTGTACGGCTTTATGTTATACTACAAAAGAAGTTCCGAACTGTGCCGACGCTGAACGGCAGGTTTGTTTGATGAGAAGCTTTTTAGTGGCAGTAATACTTTCGGAGATTTGCCATTGCTTTTCTTTTTTTTCACAACGTTAGTGAGGCTAATACTGGGATATGGGTTTGTTGTTTGGAACCCGCGCTATCAAGTTCATTCCGACCGGATAGAGTCAATTCAAAAATTTTTTTTGCTTTTTGCTTTAAGAAATTTTCGTTGGGATTCTCAGTACTATCTTTCTGGCCACTTTTCTGAAGCCATGTAAAAGTAATTTTTATTTAAACGAGCCAGTTTAGTAGTTTGTGTAAGGATTTTAACTCTCATTCTGGTTCTTTTGATATTTCGGACTCACTTTTTTACGTAAAGAAAACTATACGCAATACTCTCAATAATTGATACATACATACACTGAGAGAAAAAATGGTAAAATCAAATGAAAACTTTTTTAAATCAAATGAAAACATATTCAAAAGTAGTGTATAATGGAAATTTTTATTCCAAATACGTCCATATTAAAGTGAAGAAAAAATACGAAAATATTGGATTTAAATATGTAATTTTAAAACCTACTTCAATTAGAAATTTGTTTAAATTTACTACCCATGTATTTAATAAAAATGTAATAGGTAAATATTAACTTTAAATGCAAAAATAATTGAAATTTTTTTAAATAAAAAAAACTAGAAAATTATATACATACATACATATATATTACTATTCGATCAGCTGATAAGCATTTGTTCTGTAGCTGAAAAGTTTTAGATTTCGATACTTAACAAATTTCTGCCTTTTATGATTCAGCGCAGCATATATGAATTTTTTTTTTATACATATATCCGTGCGTCATGCGGATGCGCCGCGCCCCTGGTATCGGCCGGGCGGGTATGGGGGGCTAAATCCGTTGGGATTATTATTATTATTATTATATGAATTAGGGATGTAAATTTTTGGCATTTTATTGATTCATAAATTTGTATTTGTCAATAAATGTAACACGACAGTAATCGTCGTATTCTAGTGGTATTGAAAATAGCACTGACATACAATGAAGAACACTTTATTGTAATTCATATATTTATGTACATATTAGTTGGTCTTTTGAATCAACAAAAAAAAATTAGCATTAAATTTGACAAACATACAAAGTATTTATACTTCTAGCACAACTATACATATTTGGTACAGCAGCAAATGCATATACAGTTAAATTATTTTCATCGACTGTGTGAGGCAATACAAAATATCAAAAAAATTTAGATACCCTCCTTCCTGGACCTGCAGCGGAGAAGCACCGCTCCCGCCTGAACAGTTCTTGATTGGATTTTCGACGAAAAGATAAATTTTTATGTAGATTTCTTCGTTTTTATTTCCTCTAGCATAACATTTGAAGCGATACCAAATTTGAATAAGTCCATTTTGTGAACACATAAATATAAAGAAACTTTGACTAGGTGGTGCTGTTTTATCAAATAACTGTTGCAAACGAGTAAAGCGTAGTGTTAAAAATAATGCTTTGTTTTGTCCTTAAAGGCAGATATTTATGATAAAAAAATTAAAAATTAAAATTTAAATAGCTATTAAGAGAATTGTTTTCAACAACTCCGGTATTTAAATAGAGTAATCCCGGGATATTCGGAAGTTACACATAATTCTCAAAACGAAAATAACATAAACTTTAATTTCAAGCTTATATGTACACGATTTATAATAATTTAATTTTTTTTAAACATATTTTTCAAAGATTTTAAGCAATTTGAATATGCAGTTTTGTAGCCTATTAAGTACCCATGTTTGTCGAATATTTTACTTTATTCTAAGGTGATTTGTTGAGCTATGGTGTTCGCTGGATTAACCCCATAGGCTTAGCAATCAGAGGTTCCTAGGATCATTGGTGAAGTGTTCGAAGGGAAATCAAAAAGAAGTCTGTCGATCTCTAAACTATTGTTGTTTTTTCAAATTTTACAATTTTATTGAGCTCAAGCCAGTTTATGGAAGATTTTTTTGTGAAAAAAACAACAACAGTTTTTGATGGTTGAAGTTATAGTACTATTTCCGAAATCACCACATTTCCTCATCAGACTTCTTTTTTTGATTATTAAATTAAATTATTTTTAATTTAATTTTTCATAACCACTTCTCTCAGGCTTTGAACCCGGGAGGTCGGAGTTGCAGAGCCAATACGCTAACTATTGTGCTTCGCTAGCCGAGTTGACTGTTTATTTCATCTTCCTATCAAATAATCAAAAAAGAAGTCTGATGAGGAAATGTGGTGATTTCCGAAATAGTACTATAACTTCAACCATTAAAAACAGTTGTTGTTTTTTCACAAAAAAATCTTCCATAAACTGGCCCTTGAGCTCAATAAAATTGTAAAATATTAACATTTACTAGGCCAACAGAAAAATGAACAAACGTTGTTTTTTCATGTAAAATTTTCACATCACTATTTGACTTTATTTAATGTTTTTTGAATCAAAAATAAGTCTAAAATAATGATAAACGGAAAGAGCTGATCAAATAACACACAAAAAAATACACACTAAACATACCTTTTAGAGTGTTATTGAAATACAAAATTTAACATGTGAAACAATAACAAAAAGTTTAAACTAGTTTATTCTAATAAGCGATACGACGAAATATGAGACCCGACAGTGCTTGTGAACTTCCTAAATTTTTCACTCGACCGTGATATGTAGTTACATATGTATGTATATGTAAGTATATCTAGAAATGTCATTTTTGAGTTGAAGTTTTTCCTGCAGGGTATCGTACACATAAAAAAATAAGTATTAATAAAAATATTTCTTTCTAGCGTGCATAAGTATGTATGTTATGTACTAGGGTGTTCCATTATTCGACTTTTTGTAAAACTCCTTTTCAAATTATTTAAAAAATGGCAATTTGAAAAAAACCGGTTCCAAATTTTTAAATCTAGAAAAAACCGGGTAAAACGGAATTTTCAGTAATTTTCATGTGAATAAAAATATACACGGTCGGATAAAAATTAAAAGCGAAAATATTACTTTATTTAAAAACAATATCGATACAAAACAAATTCAAGTTATTTTGAATTAAGTTACAAACAAAAAAGAAATTGAGAGCTCATGAAAAATTCAAAATTTGTACCAAGCACTAAAAAAGCTATTTGTACATGGTACAATAAACAGGTAATATAATGTTAGCAGCTAATTGGAGTTTTTTCTTATATGTAAGTGGTCCATAACAAGTCAAACTTTGTTTACAAAACAAACTTTTTTCTTACAAAAAAAAACAAAACAACTTTGTTTACAAAACAATATTTGTTTACATTTTGTATATTTGTAATTTCTAATTTACATATACAAATTTTTCATTAATGCGATTTGGAAAGCATATGCACATACTCAGAGAGGAAAAATTGTGTTCATAAAGGCGGGAAAAGGTCGGATCTTGCTTTTCATATCCAATTGGAACCGAACTTCGGCATGCCGCCTTCTGCAAACGGTTTGGTGCGTTCCGAACATATTTTTTCATATTTGAGAGTCTTTTCCAAATTTATTGACTAGAAGCAATGTTTTCTGAGGATCCGTTCAAGTAGGATGCGTCTTGTACTGTTTGCATTAAAATAAATGTATTTCTCAAGCAAAATGTAGAATCACGTACATTTTGTTTATATTTAGAACTATCAAACTCGTCAAATTTGATATATCTATTTTAAAGAGTGATGCACCATAACAAATCAAAAAATTTACCCCAGGGTTGCATTTCCTTTAATGCTACTACCTGTTTATTGTGCCTTGCTTTTGTACATGTAATTAAATACAATCATTTCTCTGAAAGAAATCTTTTAAAAATAAAATGCAGTTTAAATGTTATGCAGACAATCTATTTTTTTCTTTAGTTCTTAAAAAAACAGGATATTAAAAATGCTCGTTCGCTCAATGCGCTAGTAATGCGTTATACAATTTTCCAAGATTTTCTGTCCTCTTATGACCTTTGTCTAAATAGGTATATAAAATCTTCAAAAATACCTTAGCTGCGTTTTTTAGACGATTTTATATATTTAGACAAATGTCATAACAGAAAATCCAAGAATGATAAATTAGAAGATTGCGACACTTTCGTCCCGCTATCTTTTTTGTTTCGACTTGACAGTTGTGTGACGTCATAGCATACGAGAATATCGAGTCAAAAGGGAAAACCAACAGAATTTCACATTCGCGCGCAAAACTTTAAATAAAGTGAGTTTAAATAATATAAAGTGATTTAAAAAATGAAGTGTTCAGTGGGTAATTGCAACAATTTAAGTTAGCAAAATGCATGCTGAGTAATGCACCGAACAAATTATGATCCACTAAGGGTTGGACAAATTTTTACTATAAAGTGAAAAACACCTTTTCTGGCCAAACCAGCACTGTCTGTTTTTTTTTTTTACACGCACGCAATACATTGGAAATAACGTAAAACTCTAACAAAAACGCTACCGTGCACTTAAATTGTTAATTTTATCTTATTACACCTGCTGCCCATCTGTATGTCCCCGCAAAGACTGTGACCCTAGCGATAATTGTCTTAAGCATCCGATTGGAGGGTCAAGCAGACAGACGGAATGTAGAACTTATTCACATGATGCCATTAAAAATATAAATGAAGCAATTATTATCAGCAAAAGTAAAAGTTTAATACGAGTATATTTCAGTAATTACGAACCCCTTTGCAAGAGAAACACCATCCAATTACCGGTATAACTCATTTTTATCCGTTCTAGTTTGCATATAAAGGGTGGTTAAATTTTAAGGGCCGATGTTGAATGTGAACCACACCTAAACGTCAAGTTTTTTTCTGCATTTCATTTGACATTTCTCAATTTCAGACTAACTCAATTGGAACATGGAAAGAACAAACGTCGTCAATTGTCAGAATGTTGGCAAGACATGGCAACAGTGGATGTTCAATTTTCGGAGAAAATCTTTACATTTTTACCTCAGTGGATTCGTCAATAAGCAGAATTGTCGCATTTGGGCGAATGACAATCCAAGAGTGCTTGTCGAAAAACCAATGCACCCACAAAGAGTGAGGCCGGTCAGGCAGTTACTGTAAATGGTGTTCGCTATCGTGAGATGATAACGAACTTTTTATGGCCCGAATTGGAACATATGGATGTGGACGATATGTAATTCCAACAGGATGGTGCCACTTGCCACACAACCAACGAAACAATGGCTCTTTTGCGCGACAAATTCAATGGCCGTGTTATCTCACGTGGTGGCGATGTCAATTGGCCAAAAATATCATGTGATTTGACACCGTTGGACTACTTTCTTTGGGGTTATTTGAAAGAAAAGGTGTACGTCGATAAGCCAGCAACAATTCAAGAGCTAAAGGATGAGATAATTCGGCACATTAACGGTATATAACCTCAATTATTGATATTTGTTGGAACGATTTTCCGTCATCCCTTGTCAAGTTTGGTTTGGAGACAAACCGGTTTCGGCGTTGTGCCATCTTCAGTGTCAAATTTCGACACTGAACGAACGAAATTTGACACTGAAGATGGCACAACGCCGAAACCGGTTTATCTCCAAACCAAACTTGACAAGGGATGACGGAAAATCGTTCCAACAAATATCAACAATTCACCCTGTCGGACAAGAAAAAGAAGAAAACAACCTCAATTATGCCTTAGCGTTATCGAAAATTTGGACCATCGGATGAAGGTGTGCCGCCGAGGTCGCGGCGGACATTTGGCCGATATTTTGTTCCATACATAATTGAACCACACCATATTATCATAATAAAAAGAAATGACAATAATTTCCAAAATAATTTCTGTTTTATTCAAAATCAACATCGGCCCTTAAAATTTAACCACCCGTTATGTATATAGTTGCGTATTTAATCGCCGGAGCACATTTTTATGTGTGTTGAGTATTATTACATATTTAAGAGTAATATTTTATTAAGTCTACCTAAATATATGGAATACAAAGTAAACAAATGCTTTCGATTTTCACGCGTGTGTGCACAAGTTGGTTTTCAATTTCGTTTTAATACTGTCATTCTATTCTTGCTTCCCACTCTTATCCTGTATGCTATGACGTAGAAATGTCGCAACCGTCTAATTTATCATTCTTGCAGAAAATCTTGAAAAATTGTTTAACGCCTTATATAATAGATAAGCACTTCGTGGTTGCCGCTTTATTAAAAATAGAATGGATCTAAAATTTGTCGCCGTGCTGTCGTTTTTCTATTATTTGTCAAAGGCGATATCTTTACAGCTAGAAAAAAAAACAGTTTTGGAGATTAAAAAACCGATTTATTCGATATTCGAAAAATTAAAATTAAAAAAAAACCGTAAAAAATGTATGAAAAACCCGGTGGAAACCGGTTTGAAATAAACCGAGTCAAACACCCTAGTATGTACATACATCCATAAGTATACATATGTACGCACGTCGAAGCTTTGCAACGTTGCGAAGCGCAGTTGGTTTCCGGCGATCGTTTCTATAATGTTTGAGTTAATCGACTAACAACTTTCAATATGTATGTATATAAGTATATACGAGTACATATTTGTTTATATACCAAGAATGCTTGTTTTTCTATAATTTAATCCTGGCCGCAATGTATGCTGCATCAATCTGCGTCATTCGCGAACAAATGCCATTTTTGAATTCGACTCGTTTGTTATACACAAATGTTTGGTTTATTTTGCATTAACTACATATTTGAAATGTATGTAAATATGTAGATGCAATGCGTCTGAAAAATTATAAACTATTAGGGTGTTCACAAGCCGTATTATTTGTCGTATTGTGTTATCGTAATACAACAGTTGTAAAGTTGTTGTTCTTTTTTACTCCACATGCTAAATTTTCTTATTTCAAAACAACTCGATAGTATCTGTACTGAAAAGTCTAAGGCTATCGAAAATATTGTCGATACATTTAATGAAAAGGTCGTTCAAATTCCACATGCATATGCAACTACTTTTGCATGACTTAATTGCTAAACTATGTAGGTACTATGTCCAATTTTTTTTTTTAATATACAATTGGTTAATCAACGATTCGACGATTTCGCGTTCAATCTAGATATCCTCTATAACTGACTAGATGAATCCTATACTATGGAATTCTGTTTTGCACTTAACCTCTGATAGGCACCAAAAATATGTATAAATCAAAGAGAACAATAATTGCTCATATTCATTTACTACCGATAGGCAATTAATTGTCTTGTCTCCAGGTAATCTCGAAAGAGGCATCATATAGCTGATGCAAAACGTCAGAACAACTAAGTGAGCTGTCCAAAGCTGTCGGCATTTGTGATCGAAGTGCCACTCGTTTTGAATCGAACAAAAAAATACAGTATTTTTCCGCGTGATGTACGATATAAAGCCGTGATTCAAAATGCATATTACGATTCGAAGGGAGATTTTTTTCTTAGCGTAAATTATCGGAGGATGAGACTGGATCGGTGATACTGTGTAAAAAACCTTATCAATGTGGTACTCCAAGTTCCATTTAAAAATCTACGAGACGTTGGAGCCCAAACGCGGTTTAAGACAAGGTGACTCAATTTCGTGAAACTTGTTTAATCTGATTCTGGAAAGCGTACGATGCCGCTGACGTTGGCCTTAACAAGATCCGTCATTGCAGCATGTTCGGTCTAGAGAAGGAAATAAATGAGAACAAAGTACCTTTTTGCAACTAACATATAACATTCGCGTTTTGGGACCAAAACCACTGTTGACAGTTTCAATTTTGAAGTAGTAAAGGACTTTGTGTACTTTGAATCCAGCATCACCACCACCAATAATGTCATCCTGGAGATCAAACAGAGAATTGTATTGCTTCTTTGGAATGGGTAGAAAATTGAAAAGCAGAGCACTACCTCTTCAAATCCCTCATCATGTATGTATCTTACTTAGCGCCGATGGGCGATGAGAAGGCTGTGAGCGCTTTCGTAAGAACTGTTCTGAAAATATCTTTCCAGTCGTTACCCATGGATGGGCAAGGTATCGCTAATTGACTCAATACTCTTTCCCAGTGACAACTTTGAAGTAGTGAAGGACTCTCCATATTTATGGTCGAGTACAAACGCTACCAGCAATGTCAAGCGACGAGTAACTCGCTAGGTAGAAGAGTAGATCAATTTCTGAACGAAACATGGATAATTTTTATCAGCGAAGAAAATACTTTGGGGACTTTCGAGAGAATTACTCCATACGAGAATAATGGCTTCGTTCCCATAGGCGACGTGTACCGAAGACACATTGTTAATATAACGCTCCCACCAAAGCTGCTCTCGTCACAAAGAATGTAGACAATGCGAACACAGCCAAAAGTACCGGGCCATCACTTATGAGTGCATTTGTATGTATATTTGTTTGTACTTGTACATACATATTTATGTATAAACATTTGCAACAATCAACAAACAAAAACATTGTTGACATCGCTGTCGTGGATGACGCTGGCGTAGGATGGCGTTGGCTTTGTCAATCACTGCTGCGGCGCTGTGTGTAAGGTATGTATGTATATCGTCGTGGTTTGAATGGTAAGTGTTGCACTGTTGGCATTAAGGAGGTATCGGGCGCAATATACACAGCATTGACATTTGAGCGTTGAATAGAAAATAAAGTCACACTTAAAATAAGTAGTAAAAGCAACCAAACCTCCACCCAACGCTTCTCCGTCTGCGGTGCGACGTAATCAATTGCCGGGCTCTACCGGTTGTGTTTATTCTGTGCGGACTAGTAGTAAACTGCGCTGTCGATGACAACGACGTTTGATTTGGCGTTATTTTTTTACGCGATTTCACTGATGACATTGCTTGTGCAATGGCTTAGATGAATTTCCCAACGCTAATTTGACTGTAGATTCATTTCGCTCTCGACAACGCATGTCATCTGCGGACGCTTTGTGTGTTTCGTAAAATTTTGTGTCGTGACGGTGGTTTTCATAGCGCGCATTTGTACTCGTGCACTTATTGTAACCAGAGTGTGGAAGAAAGAAAAAGTATGTATTAACAAAATTTTTCATACATAAATAAAAACATACAGAGATATTCGTACATGTATACATACATACATACATACATGTGAGTGTATCAATTGTAATATTAATTTTTTCTTTGGTTTTGCTCGAGATTCGTGTTTAATTTGCTTTTTGATTTGTTTGTTTGTTTTACTGCCTTTGTCTCTGAATTCAACTCCAAACTCATCGATGGCTCACATCACTGTATTATGGAATTTTCGTAACTTGAAGTGCATCTGATTGAATCGATTATGACATTTGCCGAGCATCATTTGTGTGACAGTTTCTTTTTGTAAGTAAATAATAATACCGTTTTATTCTTTTGTAATTTATTTATTGCTTGTGTTATTAGGAATGTATATATCATGTGTACGTATGTATGTATGTTCGTACTAGGGATGTCAGTTTTGGAAATTCTATAGATTCCGGGATTTTCGAGATTTGAAAAGAAAATCGCGGGACAATCGAAATTTTGATTCGTAATTTTTATGTTTGTCAAAAAAGGTAAATTCGTGTATGTATTTATTGGTCTTTCCAAAAGTCAAATTATTTTTAATCACTATGTGGTACCAGTATTAAATATTAATATATGTATTACCATGCAGTAAAAAAGATATTCATCAAGTAAAAATTAAATACATCACTCATTTATAATGGCAAGGTCAAAACAAAGCCTTTAGGGAGTTAACAAGCCGTGTTATTTGTCGTATTGTGTTATCGTAGTTCAACAGTTGTAAACTTGTTGCTTTCTTTTTCATGTTAAATTTTCTTATTTCAATACAACTCTAAAAAGGTATATCTAGTGTATTATTTTGGGTGTTTTATTATGTTTTAAATCATTTTAGGTTTATTTTTGTTTGAAAAAATGTTAATTAAAATTAAATGGAAATATGCGTACAAATATTTTTAAGAACCCAACATATCATATTTATTATAAGCGGTTTATTGCTGATTAATTGCCTGAATACCACATACATACAATAATAAACGAAATCGCACAATGCATTCATACGTTCCACTATTATTTTAATAGCGGATTATAGAAACACGACAATTAACACGGATTGTGAACTCTCTGAAGGCTTTGTTTTGTCCTTGAAAGGGACATTTTTATGAATGATACAAAATTAAAAAAAATTAATGGCTATTAAATTCTCTGTTTTCTGCAATTCCGGGATATTCGGGAGTTATAAAAGGCCGGGTTACCGGGGTCCCGATATTTCGCGATGACATGCCTAGTACGCACATACATATACTAAGCTGGTCCAAAATAAGCAAAACTGAGAATTAATGCTTTCACAACCTAGAATTTGTTTAAAATAAAATTAACCTATGGTCATTAATTAAAAATAAAACTAGTTTGATGACTCAAAGCGTTAAAAATTTTGTGATTATTTTATATATAAAATAAAATTTTTTTTGTAGATATGTATATGTATTCTACATAAAATTCTTGAAAATAAATATTTTTCATTATACGTTTAAAAGAGTTAAAGTCTGATTTAGAAGATGTGGTCATCTCCGATATAGCTGCTATAACTTCTACTGCTTTAGGTTTTACTTCTTCTCTGAAATTGACCTTTAGCACAATTAAACAAAAATTAAAAAAAAAATCAGTCAAAAAAACAAAATAAACAATGTTTAATTTGTTTTTCTCTTCAGAAAACTCAAAGCTTAATAATAATAATAAGTAACTGTTTGCTTCGTAGTTTTTTAATATTAACTATGCCAAATAAATAAATAAATAAATGTATCCGTCAATAAGCCACAAATGTAGCAAAACTTATTACGCTTGTCGCACATTTTAGTTTTACTTTACCACGATTTTTATCCAATTTAACAGCAAACACAACAAAAGATAAACAACACGTGCACTTCAGTATAACGGAAATTTATAAAGACTTCAAAATTGAGTAAAAACTCAAAAATTAAGTGATAATTTCCTTGGGAACAACAGAAGCAAATTTTTGCAAAAATTTCGTTCTTATAAAAAGTAAAATAACTCAGTCACTTTTTGGTCGATTTTTTAAAAGAAACATTCGTTGAACTCGATATTAAACGTACTCTTTGTGTTTTTATAAAATAGTGTGTGAAAATATCGCCAAAGTAAAAAAAAGAAGAAAGAGGGTAGCAAAATTTAAGTTTGTTGTGCAAAAACAAGTAAATTTCTTCAGCTTTATTAAGACGTCTATATATTTTTCAAAAGGTCAGAGTTTCTTCTTTCTTAAACCGTTCTTAGAATGAAAATCGGTTGTTACTTGGCTAAGATATGGGCTAAGAAGTGCGCAAAAGCACGAAAAATCGGTTTTTTAAGGTTAAGTCGAAATTTTGGGGGTGTTTGACAAATTCCAAAATTGGATTCTCGTTCTACTCGATAATACCTACTATTTTTGAGTGTCACAATGTGGAGGTCAGAGCATTTAAATTTGGACTTTAATTTTTTGCCCTTTAAATTTTTTAACCACACTAATAAACGTACAATGTTAACATATAGTATTAGGAACATAGGAGTATGTGTGTATGCATGTATGTACGTACTTAATAATGTTTTAAAAATAGAAGAACAAAATATATTATGGGGATCTTGGCAATTGGTATTTTGTTCCTTGGTATAGTACTCGTATTTATAATAAAATATTTGCTAATGCAAATGTTGTAATCAAATCAATACTTTATGTTTTGAATTAATGGTGTTTTGTTTTAATATTAGTAAAATTTTTCATATTAAATTTTGTTCGCATTTTTTTTTATAAAAACACATTTCATACTAACTGAAACTATGTAGACAAATACAGCTTTCAAACTTGATCATACAAATATTTACAAACTTAGTTCAATTCAAGCAGCTTTTTTATTTGAACTTTTAAAACGATTTCCAGTAAGCAGTAGAAAGAATCAGTTTTAGTATAAGAATGAGCAAATTTCAAGTGACTAGAAATAACCGCTAATTTTTGACAATTTTTTGATACTTTGTTCTTATGAATTTTTTATATTAGTAACGCCGAAATTTTAATGGGCTTACCCCCCACGATTAATCTATATTAAATATTTATCCGCAAATAAAAAAAAAAACAGATTCATACCTTCATGAATGGAATAATTTTATAGGAGCTGTATTTTATATTTCTCTGATCTTTTTGATTTTCACTGCTAAAGCATTTCTAATAATAACTGTTATTTGTGCAAAATTTCAAGTCTTTAGTTGATTAAATGAAGGAGTTAAGGAGCGAAATGCAATATCTGAACAATCGGTTGTATGGTAGCTAAATTTATCTCTGACCTATACATATTGCTAACAATAACAGACAGACAAACTTAAATGGCCAAATCAACTCAGCCCATTACCCTGATAGTTTTGGGATACTTTTTGATGGGTCTCACTCTTATCCATCTGGTACTTACAAATATCGGACCAAACTTAATATACCATTTCTATGATAGGTATAGAAAATATTTAGAAACGAAAAACTACATGTCGTTACCTTAATATTCATACATAAGCAAAAAAGGTAGATAAGGCATTTCTGTATGTAGGAATAAAAATACAAATTTATTCAACTTTTATTTATAATTGCATTTTAAATTAAGACTAAAAATAGAAATCGCTATTTGTCTGTATGAAGGTTCACAGGTATGGTTACTTGAGGTACTCAAATACTTTGTGAAAAATAAAAATTTATTAAACTTTTATTTATAATTGCATTTTAAATTAAGACTAAAAATAGAAATCACTATTTACGAGTACTTTGTTTTCAATAATTTCTCTATTCTATAACTTTCTTAACTCTGAGCTGCGCAATCTGCGCTGTACTGTAACCCAAAAGTTGCGTCAATACCTCGTCGGTATGTTGTCCCATAATGGGTGGTGCTGTACGTGCATCATTTTTAGAATCACTAAAGACAACTGGCGGCCCAACAACTTTAACATTTCCATCGCAGGAATGCGACAGTGGTTTTACTAAACCAATCGCCCGAACATGTTCATCATCAAAAACTTCTCGTATATTGTTAACTGGTCCCGCTGGAAATGAGGCACCTTCGAATTGTTGCATCCAATGCTTGGATGTTTTCTTTGAAAAAATATCCTCAAGCAACGCTATAAGTTCAACACGATTTTTGACACGATCCGCATTCGTTTTAAATTTTGTATTCTCTGCAATAACTGTTATTTCAAGTAGCTGACACAATTCCTTAAACTGATCATCGCTGCCAGCGCCAATAGTCAGATAGCCATCTGCGGTTGCGAAACTCTGATAAGGTACAATGTTGGAATGCGATGTACCCCAACGTTGTGCCTCAATGCCAGCATTCAGATAATTGCTACCCACATTTATTAACAAAGACACTCCCGTAGATAGTAGATCGACGTCAATTTTCTGACCTTGTCTCGTGCGCTGTCGCTGCAGCAAGGCGGCTAAGATGGCACCGTGCGCATATAGGCCGGTAGCCATATCGGTAACGGGGACGCCAACCTTGCATGGCTGACTATCGCGTTCGCCAGTAATGTGCAATAGGCCCGACACGGAAGATGCAATAACATCATAGCCTGGACGTTTGGCATAGGGTCCCACCGAGCCGTAGCCAGTGATGGAGCAATAGATGAGGTGTGGCGCGACCTTGCGCAACTGTTCATAGCCCAAGCCGTACTCAGCTAACTTGCCTGGCACATAATTTTCCACAAGTACATCACACTTCTGCGCCAAATCATAAATTAATTCCTTGCCGTGCTTCAAATTGATGGCGACGCTTTTCTTATTGCGATTTACCGCCTGAAAATAAATCGAGTCTTTGCTCTGCGACAAAAACGGCGGACCCCATTTGCGCGTTTCATCACCACCATAAAATGGTCGCTCAATCTTGATTACCTCGGCGCCCATATCGGCCAATATCATTGTGCAGTATGGACCGGAGATAATGCGTGTCATATCGAGAATGCGTACGCCACTGAGCGGGTGAGCGGCGGTTATGGTTGCGGTGCCGCCTTCATTACTGTTAGCGAAATAGCGACGTTCTATGAATGGTGTATTGACTATGGATCGTAGAAAAACTCGCAAGTTGTACGTAATGTGGCTGGTAATAGGAATCATTGTCGGTTTTAATTCGCTAAGCTTATTTATTTGTGTTTAATTGCAGTCAATTTCTACATTCATACATACAAATGTTTTGTGTTTCTGTTTGTCACTTCGCGATTTGTTTAGTTTTGCTTCACTCGTATGTTTACCTACGGCGAATCGACTACGACGAGCTTGAATTGTATCGCATTACCGCTTTCATTCGAGTTTTTTCTTCAACTAAACGCTGTAGTTTTTCAAATGCATTGCCAGCATATCTCTGCCAGAGAGTCTTATCGTAAAAGAATGATACATAGCGTCGTAGGCTGTGCCGAGACCCTGAAGGGAAAGACGCGAGATCGCATGTTGTGGTCTTCATACGAGCTATTAGTGATATGTAAAAGCAAATAGTCAAAATCTTACTAGTTCTAAACCGGGAATTTGTTTCTCTACTTCGTGATGCCATGCAGAGTAGCCTTGCGCTACCTTTATCCGTTTCAGCTTGACACATTGTGACGTCACACATGTTTACGTAAAAACGCACAAAATCTACGTAGCATAGCATAATTAAATTAAGAATTAACATACATATATGTATATTAAAATATTTTTTAATTTTGCACCGTTTGTACACTTTATTGAGCGTATTGCGTCACACATGTTTACGTAAAAACGCACAAAATCTACGTAGCATAGCATAATTAAATTAAGAATTAACATACATATATGTATATTAAAATATTTTTTAATTTTGCACCGTTTGTACACTTTATTGAGCGTATTGCTTCTGAAAATCTGTATTTATGGATATACATGCATGCAAGTTTGATTGATGCATCTTTTCCATATTATATAAAATATATTCATACGTTAATTCAGGAAAAGTACTTTGTATAATTGTACAAAAAAAAAACTCGTTATCACAGGTAAAGGTCAAAGTAACAATGGTTTGACAGCACACTTATTACAACACAATATCGCAATTTAAACTTTTGTTATTATACAAATATCTTTTTACAATAAACGAACTTTTGTTTACAATTAATTAGTTATATTTTTTTGCGGTTATACAAAACTGGTTCAAGATTTTGCACATCAAATCCGAATGGAAGTTAAGGAAATAAATAAATATGTACTTATACATTCGGCACAAATATGAATATATGTATATTTATGTATGTATGGGCGCAAATGGCAAATTATGCAAGGCAATAAAAATAAAACTTAGCTTTAAAAGAAAATCAAAATAAAAAAGTTAACAACTTCAAATACTGACCTTTACCTACATAACAATGTGTATGCAAAAAAGGAACTACGTAATATAAAATAAATGTACATTTTAACACTTTGTGAAATATTTTTTTAAACCACGTCGAGTTCACACAAAATGAATCGAAAGAGAAAAACTAATTGAAATAATCAAGTGAAAACACTCTTTTTTTTTAGGTAAAACTGCCATTATCTATAATTTGAATTGAAAGTTCCATAATATAAATAATAATCTTGGCGCTTACACTATACAGCTCAGTGTTTGGCCGAGCTTCTCCTACCATTTATGTTGTGCGTCTTTATATTATACCACAAATGGAGATACGTACAGTTTTGTGCCGTTTCCGAATGGCAGATGTATTTTATGAGAAGTTTTTTCATGTCAGACATACCGTCGGAGGTGTGCCATTGCCTGCCGATGTGCATACATATTTTGTCGTTGGACGTCTATAAAATCCATGGAATTATATTGGATGACCGGATAATGAAAGTGTGTGAGATGGTTAAGGCTGATAGCATCTCAACAGAGCGGGTACATCAAATTGTACACGAATATTTGGATATGAAAAAGCTATCCGCTCGATGGGCGCCGCGATCGTTCACACTCGTCAGGTCATAACCGAAACAAGCAAAACTATTTGAAAAATGCTGGACTAAGTGTTTAGAGTTAAAAGTATATTTTGTTGAGGAATATAACGCTTTTTTGCCGAAGCAAAATATGCAAAAAGTCACTGACTAATCAAATCGCCCTCGTACACAAATACATAATTTTGTGAACAATGTTTGATTTCTTCGAGCCTAAGGAAAATATAAAAAAATGAAATCATGTGTTCAATCGATACTACTTGTTTAATGTACCTTGGACTGACGCTATAAATTATTACTACATATTTTTATGCCACCAAAATCTATTTTTTATCTATACAAATTTAACTAAAAATAAAATTTTTTTATCTTAACGTTTTTATCTTCTGCTTCCACTGCGAATTGGATGCTGATTTTCTCCTGTATATTTGCACATGCATACGCACACATACATACATACAAACATATATGTAAACTGGTGTAGTAACGTACTTATGTACTCGTACATTTGTGTACAGTTCAAACGCAAACACTTAACAGCGCCACAATATTAACTTCAGTAGATAGATAGTAGAAAGATAAACAATGGGGTATGCACTGCGAACGGAAGGCTAATTCTGCCCTTAGTTCCTTACCGGGGCGTATGAAGTGTATGTACATATGTATGTGCTCGTGTCTCGTCCATAATTGTTCAAGTCAATTCTCCATTTTTCGCGCAACCACCTCGCTCGCCAGGAGCACAGGTGTGATGGTGGGTGAGGTCTGAGTTACGGAATCGTTATAGGTCATTTGACCATAATTCTACCTTCTACAGGTGAGCGCTTAGTCTGCTGTACCCCGTGAAAATACTTGTTATAATTCAGAATGTTAATTTTGGGATTTTTATCAATGCTATTTTGTATCTATGTAGTAACTATTAAGCTACTCCGGACTTTAAGAGAGTTATTCTATACTGAACTTTTGTTGTTGTATTTGTGTTTTAAGTTATTTATGTCTTATAATAGTATGCAATTTTTAATATTATTTTTAATTATACTCAACTGTGAACGTTTGGGCGAAAAAACTAAAAGTTCTTCATTTTACTTTGCAACCTAATTTTAATTATTGCACACTAAGTTCATGAAGTGCATTCGTGACTAAAGTGTTTGTCCAGTGAAGTTTGTCAGTTTTTTTTTCACTCACTATACACTACTACTTTTATGCACATACACACGTGCAAAATTGACATAGCTGTGTACCTCATTGAAAGTAAGTTGTATGTACATATGTCTTATTCCGGTTTGACGATAAATTTATGCTAAGAAATCCTTCTGCAATAATCACTTTAAGGTCACAGCGGGAAATTTCCGCAGTTTTGGGTTTTCTGTACGATTATACCATGCCTTTTAAGCTACACGAGTGGAAATTCCAAATCGAATGACCTTTTTGGCCAACTGCAATTAATTTTATTGTCAAAAAAGTAAAAAAAAAAATAACTGACCTACGCAATTGTACCCAAACGCATTTTTTGCGTCATTCAGACCGTGAAGCTTTTGTGTGGAGCTGTGGCTACACGCAATTTAACCATCTTGCATTAACTCATTGAGGTTAATAAACTATTTTGCTTTCCTTTAAGTAAATTGCAATTAAAGTTTTTGACACTAAGGTCGGGGATAACGGTATCCGGATTTATATTTAAACTGAGAACTGTTAAATTTTAAAAACTTATAACTTATTTTGTATGAATACATTTCCCATAGGAAAAGGAAACAATTCTACATTCATGCTATACATTTTCCCTTTTGTTGGACAGATAACACTAGCCAACAGTCACTGACCCATCTGAATAATTGATGTCGATAACATTAGCCATATTAACCTTACTAAATGTAAATACTACAATATCCTGTGAAAAATGTATGCAAACCCTGCTCTATACCATTAGCAATAACTCAAACTGAAAAGAAAATTATGAACTTATAAAACTTTTCTTAGATAAAATTCAATATACAAAATTTCAGTGGATTATATGCTCCGATTTAAAAGTAGTTGCGGCTGGCTTGCAACTTGGGAATACTAAATTCTGCTGCCTTTTGTGTTGATGGGATAGTCGCGCCCGTAAATAACGCTTTACTCCAAATAAATGGTCGGATAATGAAACGTTAAATATGAACCGTTTGTGAACTCCATTTAAATTGTATTACCCTCTCTGCATATAACATTTGGGTTGATTAAAAACTTTGTTAAAGCCAAGGACAAAAGTTCGTTTGATTTTTTTAACATAAAGGAAAGGTTTCTTTCTTTGAGGGGAGCGAAAATAAAAGCTTGCTGACTATTGCTGGAATATCGTTCTTTGAGAGAAGCTTCGGAATCCTCTTACGGCAGAACACTTAAAAAATCTAAAAAAAAACCTTCCTCTTCAGAAAGTCATAGGATTGAACTGCTGCATTTTTTTCTGCCTTTCTTGTTTTCTTAATAAAAAAAGTGTCAGCTTATCTGGTATTTGTGTGCTTTTCAACTTTATTCAGTAAGTATACGGATTAAAAAAATATGTGTACCGTTCTGGTGGGAGACAAAAAAAATTATTTTTGCCGGCTAGTGTAATTAGTGGAAAACTTATAGTCAACTTTCAACGCATCTCCTTTGCACTGACTTTGCGAAACGAACCTTGAATCGAATTTGGAACAATACTTGAAAAGGATGCGACGATCGAAAAAAACAATCCAGTCCTTAATTTTTAAATCAAGAAAAAACCTACATCAATGTTCACACGTCTAACTAATTGCTAATGTTTCTATGAAAGAAATCTTTTGAGAATAAAATGTGATTTAATGTCCGAGTTCAGTAAGCAGTATCAGTCTCTAATATACAAAAGTCACAATTTTAGACCAGTTGGCATTAATTGGTCTCAAAATAACGCCAGGTGATAAGCAGGTCACAAAAATAAAGACAAAAACAAACAAAAAAATGTAAAAGCGAGGAATGCAATAATCTTCAACACATACATAAACTCAAATTTTATATGAGTATCTTGATATTATACCAAATTACTGAATTTCAGATTAAACACATTACTCGAGCTAGAAGGACTTATTGTCAGTAATGTGTTATACAATTTTTCAAGGTTTTCCCGTTCTCATGACATTTGACTAAATATAAGTATAAAATCTTCTAAAATACATTTGTTGCTTTTTTTCTGCAAATTTTTTGAATTTCGAATATATGTATACAACGGCTATATTTTCAAAACTACAAAAAAACCGGTTATGGAGAAAAAAAAAACCGATTTATTCGATATTAGAAAAATCAAGATTTCGAAAAAACCGTATAATAATTTATGAAGAAACCCGACCAAAACCGGTTTGAAAAAACCGAGTCAATCACCCTAGTATATAGGGTATTTATTATCTAACGAAAATTATATAAATCCAAGTTTCAAACGTTGCACAAAATTTCTGAGAAAAAAGTTAGAAATTGCGATGCAAATTTGAAAGATTACTCGTATTAAAAATGTTGTATAATGGTTAAAGCTTAATTATAAATTTAATTAAAAAATTTAGAAATTTAAAGAAGTAAAAGCAAAATAAATTGCCAAAATCTGTCAAAATAAACCACAACTATTAAGTTGAACCCAACTGTAGATGTCGTGACCATAACGAAATCGTATTTTAATTCTATTCAAAAAACTATCTCTTTATCAATGACAATTTTGTTTCGGATAATAATGAAATAGAGTTTATAATCTAAGTTGAAATGTGCAATCTGCGAAATACTTATAGCTTCTTAAATAAATTCCGGCGTGTTATGTAGTCAAATAAAATAACACATATTTCTACTTAACAAATTTCTGCAGTTGTTCTGTTGGCAAATTTGCATTAGATTTTGTCAACTCATTTATTTGATGCTTGCAAATTTGTATTGTGTTCAGTGTACAAATATGTAAATGTTTGTATGTAGTTTTGCAAAAGCACTTACTGTTGGAATATTTTAAAGTTAAAATGCAAAAGCATTAAATTTATGGCATTAAACTTTAACATTGAACTTTATAATAAGTAAACCAAAGTTTCTCATTTCTATCGACATTTTCATGGTGTGCCAATTTCCATAAAAATACAAGTATTATAATAAGAAATTAGCGAAAATTAATACATATATGGAATTTAAAGCAATATTTGTTCAACTGCATATAACTATAAAATCCATACGAGTTGGTTTTTAAATAGAACCATCTTAAAAATTGTTTGATGTCATTAACAATGAAATAATTTTATGATAATACTAATACAATACTTTTGAATTCTTTGCAGTTCATTTCATTTATTGGATTCATTATTAATACAATAATGGTTATATAAATATATGTATATAGAACATAATATACAAAAATTATTTAATAAATTGATATAATAGTATGCCAAGAACGTTATTTTGGAACATATTATATTTCAAGATTTTCAAAATACTCGTATAAATGAAGGAGACTTAAATAAATAAATACATAGAGAGCACAACTCAAAGGCTGAACTTAAACTAATGGAAATTTTAAAAAAAGAACATTCCTACAGTTTCTTTTGTTAAAAATGTTAGGAAACTTAAAGTCGCTTACTCAAGATGATTTGGGAAACATTTATTTCTTTAGCATCTAAACAGGAATGTGTTAATATTTTTGGAGCTCAAACAAAAAAAATCTGTATTCTGTAAGATGATTGAAAATCTATACTGCTCTAGGTAACCTCTGAGTGGCAAATAATATTTACGTAACTCTACGTAAATGAGGCGAACATATCTTCGTACATTTCTTAAAGTATAATACACTAGATCTATACAGCTTGGATCAGAACTGATAACAAAAATAATATTAGTTTCCTTAGATACGAATTCGATAGGTCTATCACTAATATAAAGCAATGGCATAACTGTGAAATTAATGAAATATTTGTCACAAATAAGATGAAGAACATTTTGGAGGGCTCAGCATCTAATGAATAAATGTATCCTATAGAAGGCTTGAACAAGTTGACATTAAAATCAATAGCAGAGGACAGGAAACTAAAAAAAAGTCTCTTAGGTAATAATACTTATTAGGGCTATATACAAAAAGGCAGCAAGAAGAATGACGTGGTGTGTGGATCTATCGGCCAATAAGGCGTTGGCAATCATATAAATTATATGAAAAAGTGTAAAATTATTATCGGTGCGTATTCGAACATTCTAAAGCTTTTGAAAGCATTTGAAAAAAATGACGTTTGGCTAAAAAGAAGAAGTTTCTTTATGCAGGAAATCTAAGTAAGAAGTTAAAGCGCTGATTATACATACTTCGCACTTTTTTCGCATAGCTTTTGAAGTTCAAATAAAAATCTATTTAATGCATTTCAGCTGTATCTGATTGCCCAGAAATTAGCACGACTTAATAAAAATTTTCAGTCTGTTGAATTCTGTTTTGCTAGCGTTTTTCCTTAATGTCATTTCAATTGCTATAGCAATGCTTTTACAGAATTGTATGTAAAGGCTTTTAGGTGTATTCGTAACTAACTTATATTAATATACGGTTGACTTATTGTATTTTCGTTGAAAGTACGAAACATTTTTGAAAATAGAAAGGAATGTAGAGAATGAGTTTACCAATTCAGTATAACCATAATTACTTTTTAAGTTATTTTTATGCACAATCAGCGCAAAAATTTTAGAAACACCCAAGAGAAGAGCGACATTGTAGCATTTTTAAGGTATAACTTACTGTAACAAAAGAGGCTGCCCAGCTTTCTCATGGTATTCAAATTACAATTCTCCAAAAGCTCCACATCCAAGGCTACTAAACAAGCTACCGTCACATTGTTCTTGATAACTGCATGGCAAACAAGTTAGCTGAAATGAGGAGGGATTAAAAAGCATCTATACTCAACTTTTTTCACGCTTATAAAGCACACACAATTGTTTAATTTCTAGGGAGGAGAAAGGCTGAAAAGCTCTGGCACCTTTGGTATCGTAATCTGCTTTCCGGCTTTAATGTGCTTCCTGAACTTTCATTCGCTTCAGATGCAAAATCCTACCCAACCTAACCGAATTATTGTTTATTATGATATTATAAAAGCTCGGAGTTTTCACCGACTGTATACAATCGGATTTATGTGTAATTTGATCTCATTCTTTGAAACCATTAGTAGTTATCATTTAGTTCTATTTAATTTGTTTGCATTAATTATTAACATATTTTATTAAATTTTTGGATTTTTGAAGAATAGTTTTTTGTGGTTTTAATGAAGTCTTAACCCTAAAGCCTTTATATGCGCTGTTAATAAAAATAATGCAAATGGTCGCTTGCTGTGAATTATCTTTGAACAAATAAACAAACATACATGTTCATGCACTTACAAACATATTCGTACGTTTTTATGTAAAAGTGCGAGAGTATTTCACTTTTATTTTACAAATAATTCCAATAATTCGTTTAAAGAAGAATAATAAAATCAATGCTTTGAATTATAATAAAATAAAAGCGAGTTCTTCATTTTTTGTCGTTTGCTGAAATCGAACCGCCAAAAAGTTCATACTCGGCCAACTTTAAAAGAGAGATAAGAAATTACTTATCATTCATGTAGCAAAACAAATAGAGAGATCGCTGCTTTCGAATGAGTGGCGACTGAATAAAAAACGGGCATTTTATTTTATGGCCAGAGAGTGGTGTGGAAAATTACGCAGAAACAGTGAGTCGAAAAATTGAACGTTGAGTTGCAATTTATAACACAAAATATGTATATGTTAATTTTTTTAATATTTTACAATTTTATTGAGCTCAAGGCCAGTTTATGGAAAATTTTTGTGAAAAAACAACAATAGTTTTTAATGGTTGAAGTTATAGTACTATTTCGGAAATCACCACCTTTCCTCATCAGATTTCTTTTGATTATTAAATTAAATTAATTTTTAATTTAATTTTTCATAACCAGGCTTTCACTTCTCTCAGGCTTGTTAATTTTTTTATTATACAAGCATCGCTGGAACATCGTTTATTAAGCTTGACTTGTAACTGTGCAACATTTTTTTTAGATTTTATAGTATCCGTCTGTGCTACTTAATGATAATACAAATGACACGATTTGAATGCAAATGGTTCGTGTTTATGCTACTGGGGTCATAACAAATGAGAAATATCTTAGAATTTCGAATACTCGTAAACGCACATGTTTTGTGTTTGTGCTATTGGACGGCAGTGCGATTGGAGTGGAAATCGCTTTTGAATTTTGATTTTCACTTATTTGATGTTCGTGAGATTAGATCAAATTTTATAAACAGCTGGCTTTGAAAAAATAAGGCATACAAATTAAAAATATAAAATTTTAAATTTATATTAAAAAAAAATATTTTTTTCTTTTTAAATTTTTTTTGGGGCCTCGAGCTTGGAAAAAAAAATAAAATTTTTTAAATTTAAATTCAAATACACAAACTTAAATTTATATTTTTATTTCAAAAATTTGAAACCATAAATTAATATGGGCACACTTTGAATGTTCTGCCGCCAGACCTGTGACACTTTTTGACGCATTTTGTTCAAAATTGCTGGAGCGGTATATTTTTAGACAATTATTTTAATTCTTGTTTTTCAAATAACTGCAACAGAATTAAGGAATGTTTATCTTGGATATTTTTAATTTTTTTTTAATAACAAACTATAAAAATAGGTGGAGACGATAGGTACAACACAGGGCAAACTTACACTTTCGGGTGTGGGTGCTTCAATTTTTGTAAAATAGGCTATTCATTTATATTTAGTATTGTTAAGAAAATTAACTTTAACGTAAAGTAAGGCGTGGGGTGCTTTTTACATTTATATGATAATTTGAACATAACAAGCAACTACAAAAACACATTTTAAAATAATTAATATCAAGAACCTGACTCTTTTATTTTCATTATTTATTAATTGTATTATTGATCACTTTAATTTAAATTTAAGCGGATTTAAAATGTGTTTTTGAAAGTTATATTTTTCAGCATTTTAATCCCATTTTAATTCTTTTAACTACAAGGTGGAGCAAAAGTAAACTTCCGATGTTTTTTGGCTGTAATTTAAAGAAAAAATGAAAAAAATGAATTTAAAGAAAATATTCCGCGTTCTGGAGCAGTGTAGCGTAACATTGTTTATTAGGGGCCATTAGGGGCCAATCGCAAAATTTATAGCATTTTCTGATAGGAGGATTACTTTTGCGCCACCTAGTATAAATTTTTTTGCTTTAAGTTGCTGGCGTGCCCTTTCCACTCAATTGCGTTTCATTGGCCTTCTCCGCACTCAATTTATAATTACTCTGATATTTGTGCTTGTAAAAAACTCGTAGCTTTGTAATAAGCTCAGTGCTGCCAAATTTTATTATTTGTTGTTTATAACAATAATCATTGATGTGTACTCACTCACTTTTTGTCAAAGGGTTCCCTTAGCATCAAACCCGTGTTGCTCCTTCAAAATAATAATAGTAGTAATCTCAAAACTTTTTAATACCAAAAACTAACAAGCAACACTTTTTGTTTCTTATGTGCGCGTAAACAGTAAGTTGAAATTCGTAAATATTTCATGTAAATGTGTATAAATGACGCGCTTTTTCATTGAACGCGTTTCACGCGCATATAAATCCGATGTGACAGGGTGGAAAGTTTTGTAATTTCTAGAAGAAATGGGTTTAAATAAATTAAAAATAATGCGACATTATAATCCGCCAAATGCCAAAAACAAGAATTTGTAAAAACTAAATTCTTGAGTTATGAAGTTTTATTCATTTTTTCTTTTAAAATATAAAGATTTTTTTTCTCAAATTTCGAATTATTGTAGTTTTCTTACAACTCCATTAACTCCATAAAGTCACTTACTGTTTATCGGAATAAAATGTTTGGTCCTTTCAGCGGTATATAAATTAAAGCAAGAAACCGAATAAATAACTTATACTTGCTTTATACCATAAAATGGTTTAGTTCATGGAACAAAAATATTGAAAATTTATTCGATAGTAAAAAATTGAAAAAAAAAAATATCTCCCAAGAAGTACATAATTATTTGAACTTTGTAAGCGTAGCAATTGTTTTTCTTAATTTAAATAAAATGCCTTCGAAATTTTTTATATAAAAAATCTCTAGCATTTTACTACTTATTATTTACTTTTTAAGAAAGGATAACAAAATCTAACCCATTTTCCATACTTCGTAAAATAACTCTTTATAGAAGAGTGTCAGAATTTTATAATTGAATCATACTGTCCACAAAAATTATCTTAAACAGTAGAATTTTTTTTTAATATTTGAATAATATTACCAGGGCCTGACATTGCGAAAATTTAGAAGAATTGAAATTTGCTAAAACTATTAATATTTTTGATAAAAAAAGCACGATTTTTACCCATTTTTTGCTGTTTTGCTATTGTTATTAATTATTTATTTGTACAAATTTGTTAATTAAATAATTGTTGACAAATAAATGTAAGTAGTTCTCCGGCAATCCTGCACGAAAAGTTGAAGAACAACGTTTCAAGAAGTTTAAACCATAGCGTCATAGTTACAGGCGCGCGCTCACTAATTTTACAATAAATTCAATATTTTAGGTTATTTTAGCATAGGAATTTGGGAATATATTATTGTAAGTATGCGTTATCGATTTATAGTTTAAAAAAAAAATCTATTTAAGGAAAAGTACTAAATTAGAAGAAGAGAAGTATTTTTTAACATAAATACAAACAAATTCTCGTTTACTTAAATATTTTACAGCGTGAGATGTTTAAAAAAAAACAATTTTTTTTTAAATATTAAAGAGAGTTTAAACCGTAATTTTATATATCCGTGCATCATGCGGATGCGCCTGATTTTTCTAAAAAAGTACTAGATTTTGCGTAAAAAGCATAGAGGTGGCAACACTAAATAAGCGGTACCCTCTCCGCCCCATTTTTTTTCACTCAACTGGTTTCTCTCAGCGCTGCAGTTGAATGGTCGCCGGGCTGATTTATATGTACATATATATGGTGTATGTGGTCTGTATGTGTGCGGCCAGCTTGTAGCAATGTGGGCAGAGAGTCGCGCTTAAATGATATTGTCAAGTTGTTGCAGAAATTATTTGCTCAGCATATTTCGAGCGTTAATGGTGTGGATTTTTAATGCAGCGCGACAAAGTACAACGAAACAGAGAAACACCAAGACGTGACTGTGCGTGTGTGACTTTACATATTGCTAAGTACATTGTGCATACACAATCAATTTCGTTTCTTTTGCGATCAGATTTTCTTTGATTTGTGTACAATAAAGACAAAAAAAACAAACCGAAAGCAAGTGCAAGAAATCGAATATATTTGGTGTATCAGCGAAATCGGACGAAAGACTCAAGCAACGAACGCGGTGGTGTGTTACGCGTAATTAGACCAAAGTGGTCGCGCATGCGCAACATAAACAAAAACATAGACGAATAGAATGAAGCTACTGTTATGAGTTGAATTTTTTTTTAAGAATATTTATGCACATACACACGTATTTATGTTATATAAACAAGAATGATGTGGTGGAAAAATTGGGAATAAAATATATAAAAAAGGTAAATAAATGTGTGCGCATCAGTTGCCTTTGAGTTGATGGAAAATGTTGCAAAACGACAGTCAAAACCAGTTTACGTAAATGCAAGTATTTGTGTTCAAAACGTGTATGCCGAATTGGGTCGAGAATGTGATTTTTTTTTATCAGACAACTTCGAGTAACTTTTAACGCAAAGGAAAAGCATTAAACAAGTAACGTACAACCGGTGCATGAATTGATGTAGCAGTCAATAAAAAAAAAAAAACAATGAGAAATTGCTAAAAGAAACCGTAATGAAAAAGAATTTTTTTTTGCAAAAAAAAGCTTCAAAAATTAGCAGATAATACAACAAGTGCGGCCAAAAGTTCCACACCACCTTATACATACGTATACATACATACATACATATGTATGCATGTACATAAATATAAGTGTAAAAATAAATATTTTGAGTTGAGTGCATGACACTGAAGAATTTTAAATAAACAACAAGTGCAGATTTGCACATACTCCCGCAACCATCATTTATGCCAGTGTCAGTGCAGTGCACAAACTCCAGCAACAATCTGCTGCCAACAATTGCCACATCGCTCGAAAGAACGCGCACGCAGTGAGTGCAGCCAGTCAACAACCATAAAGCCTTCGCTTTGCTGCTGATTAGTGTTCCAGCTTCCACTGCTACAGCCACTCCCCTTACATCGCATGAAAACACATATACACGCACACACCTAAAAATCCACCTGCAACTAGACATCAGCCAAAAAAGCCAAGGAACTTTGCGCTGCATGCCACCGCTTTGCTGATTGTGCAACAATATTTTAACAAACTAAAAAACAAAAAAACAAAATGCAGAAAAAGTAATGTAAGAGAAACAGACGTTAACAACTAATAAACGAGAAGCCATACCGCCAGCGTCTATGTACATACATACATACACACATACAAAGAATTATATACTAGCAGATATTGGCCATTCTGTGTTCATTCACGCCGCTTGCACTTCTTTGCGCCTGCGTATGTGTGTGTGTATGTGTACGTGAGCATGGCATATTGCACAATACTTCGCCGACGAGTCGTGAGCAATTAAGTGCATATACATACATAGCGATTGCAAGTTGGCCCGACCGGACCACTCCCCGCCACGCCACATCACTGCCAAACCACCCAACAAACGCTTGCGCTCCTCAGCTTCATTCACTCTACACTTCTGCATTCAACGGCGTAGCGTAGCTGCTGTTTTTGATGTTGTTGTAAACATCTGGTAGTCAATCTCCTTCACGACGTTCGTAACTAACTAACTAACTGTGTGTGTGTGTGTGTGCGTGTGTGTAGCGCTAAGCTGGTACATTTTGTGTTTGTGTATCTATGTCAATGCTTGTGTGTTGGTGGCCCATCATGCGAGTGTGTGCGTGCGTGCAAAAGCTCATATAAAAAGTAGCGATGAGTGTTGGTGCCTGTGTATTGGTTTTGTAATTGCAAACAATTGAAAAAAAAGTTAAAAAAAGGAAATTTATAAATGAATTGAATTAAATTTTAAACAAAAATTTTAAGCAAAATAAAAAATTTTAGTTAGCAAAAATAAAATTCAAAGCGAAAGAAACTAGCCAATAGCACACATATGCACATTGCATGTGTGTGTGTGTTCTGCGACCTATATACTCGTACATAAATACAAGCAATTTTTTTTTTCTGTGTGAAACGTGTTAACATAAAATCGCCAAAATTGCTGTGCTACTTTGTTCCAGGATCATGGGGTACATCATGCGGCGCTTTCTGCGGTCGGCCATGATCGTCTTCAGTTGGTTCGTTGTACCCTACAGTCGCTTCACCAACATCAAAGTGAATCGTAAAAAGCTGCCACCGATACGGAGTCATCTGTTGGAAATACCCGCTGTCGATTTGGCCAAACTAATTCGCACAGGAAAGGTGAGTGAGATATATTTTTTAGACTTATCTGTGGTCGCTTAAAACGAAAATAAGTTTTATATATTTTCTCCAAAGAAACGGTTTCTATGTATATCGAGTTGTAGCAGTAGGTCTATACATAGTTGTTGTCAAAAAAAAACTAGAGAAAAGTCAATAAGACCAGGGTTCAAACTTTTGAAATTCGATTCCGACGCAAATTATATGAAATCTTTATTTGGGGAGCATTATTTATTAATAAAAGAAAGAGTGAAAATAGAAGATGACACCACGACTGTTATTGAGCTCAAAGTCAATTTTTGTTATTGGTAGATTTTGTTTGGAAAACAACGGCGGTTTTTTTTTATTTTTCTGATAGCAGTTGAAAGATAATGCATATATTTTCACAGGCAAAGTTTACAATAGTTATTGAAAAACAAAAAATAATTAAATGAGTTCCATTGTGGAAGCTGTTTCCTCTAAATTATTGAATGTGTGTATGTGGTTGCTGTCTTTTCTCGTTGCTCTGGGTTCAATTTGAATTTTAGATATAGCTTCCGTTGTACATAGCTTTTATGGTCCCACCAAACCTGTATAATAAAGAAGAATGACAGAAACGAAACCCCGTTCTACTTTTTATAATAATTCCACAAATTAGCCAATATTTTTGCCTATTTTCATTTTTTCTTGAGGTGGTTGCTGTTGAAGTTTTATGTTATATTATAGTTCAATGTACATTTGCACTTTATACTTGTGTTTAATACGAAACATTCAAATCAAAAACCTCCGCTTCTCCATCATATTCACTAGTCTCATACCAACTCCAGTTATTATTTTATATTTTTAATTACATCAGTGAAAAATATCCACTTAGTTTCTATTTCACTTGTAATTTTTTGTTCATTTTAATTATTACACTGCGTTACAAACACCGCGTTACACACATTTTGTCCTATGAACCAAATATACTTTTTCAGAAAAGGGAGAGAAAATAAAAATACACGTGTATCGGCGATTTTCATGGACACGTCAGAATTTTTTTTATGTATAAAAGTATATAAAGAATATATAGAAAAAATAATTTATACATAAAAAAAAAATTCTGACGTGTCCATAAAAATCGCCGATACACGTGTATTTTTATTTTCTCTCCCTTTTCTGAAAAAGTATATTTGGTTCATAGGGCAAAATGTGTGTAACACGGTGTTTGTAACGTGTATATTTGGTCGGAATTGATGATAGCATTCTCCCGACGTTGTCACTACACCTCCTCGTCTTTGGAAAGTGTCGAAGGAAAAGTAAAAACAAAAAAGTGTAGTTGTAGTGAACTCCAAAATATCAGCTATTGTGGTTTTCAAGCTCAAAAAAATTTTCTCAACACCAAAGATAAATAACAAATTTAAATGAAATACAGGCGTAACATGATGCAATAATGAATGGTGTTGTACGTTGGCAACTTCTCGCTCTAAATCAGCCATCTTGAACGCCCTTAGAAACTGTGTTGTTCCTTTGCGGAATTTGGTTACCAGTTTTGTACAAAAAAAAATGTTAAATTGTAGCAGAAAATTAAGTTTTTCATGTGGAACTTATAATATGTATTATCGATTGTTTTGACATTTTGGATAACTTTTCTCTTTTGTTAATAATTGGTTTTCTTAAAGCGATAATTTTAATAAGTTTTTATAAAAATTGTCAAGTATTTGTATAATAAAATATTATTTGTTAAACTATTAAGTGGAATAAAGCTCTGGTGTTCATTATGGAAGACAGGATAAACAATTTTATTGGCATTTCCAATACAATATTTCATTGGCAAGAAAAAAAAAGTCCGTTTTTTGATAAAGTATCAAAAATAGTTAATATTTCTCTTTGAGCTCTGAAGATATCCTATATTTCGTTCGATAATCTGCTCAAATTTAAATGATTGACGGTGTCCCATAAAATTATCGTCATAGAAGAACTCGCATTTCTCAAAAGCCGCCTTCAACCGCCTCGATCGTCTCGTCATCGTCAATTTTTAATTTTTTCCGCTCGTCTTGGGAACAAGCTAATATTATATTCAATTTAACCTATGGATGTTGTATTCTAATAATTATACCATAGAGGCTAAAGGAACTCCATGGACCTGTATATTTATGCTTTTTCAGTTATCAATTAGTTTTTTTTTTCATAAAAGTCCCGCCTTCAGTGCTTTTATGCTCATAACCATTGAGGATTACCTTCAGTTTTTTCATGATCCAATGATTGGAAATAAACTATATTAATGTGGGAAAACCCATGAAGTTTTACTTTTCCGAAAAAAAGTTAATCGCTGGAAAAACATTGTTATGTTGTTGGTTGGTTGGTTGGTTGAAGCGTTGCCTAGTCCTTTAGTGACAAGGGCCCAATTAGCGCTGGAAGCACCATTTTACTACGCTATTTTCATGGAACCTCTGGTATGTCCTACGGTCTTTAATTTTCGAACCACTTTGATTTGTGGATGAAGCTATTTAAACAGGTTATATTACACTTAGAGATCTCCCTTAGCCCTCTTGGGATAAACCCAAGTGTTTCTTGTCGAAGGCGTGCCAGAGCTGGGCACTCACACAGATCGTGAAAAATGGTTTCCCTGCATGCGGCCAATGGCCCGTGATTGTAGCTGTTAGGCGGAATATTTCTTTCCTTGATCTATTAAGGAGGTCTACCGTTTTTGGTCGATCATAGGTAGGCCAAATTTCTCTCGCGATTTTGCACGTCGTTAACCTACCCCATCTCAATCCTGCTGTTCGCACAAACTTCAAATGTAGTTCTCTCTTGATGACTCCCAGCGGGCAGCGTATTGCTTCCGCCTCGGATTCGTCAAAAAAGGCGCCGACTCGGGCCAGCCCGTCTGCCCTCTCGTGACCGTATATGTTCTTATGGCCAAGAACCCAAACGAGAGAAATGTCAACCGACTCAGCCGCTGAGCTTAACGTACACTTGCAGTCATGGACTATTCTGGAATTGGTTCTCGGTGATTCCAGTGCCAAGAGAGCTGCTTGACTATCTGAGAAGATGTATGCTTTCCGTACCCCTTCGCTTCTATCTTTCAGTACCTGACAGGCCCTCTCAATTCCCATCACTTCTGCCTGGTAGATACTGGCAAAGTTAGGTAGAAGGAACGAGAGCGACACATCCAGCTTCTCTGAGAACACCCCAGCACCCACACCGCAGTTCATTTTTGACCCGTCCGTGTAGAGAGAGGTGGTGTTCTCATCCGGCAGTCTGCCCCTGCTCCAGTCCCGCCTAGATGGAAATACTACCTGGAAGCTTTTCCTGAAGTCCAGCGAAGGAGGTAGATAATCTGATTGTTCGTTTGCTCCCAAGAGCCCGTCGAGAACTCTGCTGTGACCGTACTGCTTTGGCCTCAAGCATCCTGACTCTTGGAGTCTGATTGCAGAGTTCGCCGCAGTTTCTTTTATTTGGAGCTCAATTGGCAGCTGATGTAGGATCGCATTAAGTGCGTCCTTGGGACATGATCTAATGGCCCCTGTTACACTCGCGCAAGCTGCACGTTGTATGCTGCTTAGCTTCTTGATATTATATTACCTGTTTAGTGCTGTTGGTACTGTTTGAATGCATTTGCGTCATATTTGAACATTTTACAAAAATTTCTAAAGAAAAATCATTAACGAAGAAGTTTGTCTTTTTTAATTTTGGCATCCAAAAACTCTTAAAATTCGTACTGTGCGCAGGTTTTACCAGCAATTTATGTAAATACAAATTAAGTTATGAATTACACAAGGCAACACAAATTTTGATGCGGCAATTTTAAAGCAATTTTTGATTGTTTTTTTGTGTTGATTACGTGTCCGAGTGTCAAGAGATCGCGATTTTAGTAATGTTTGAGAAGCTTTGACTTTAAAATTAAAACTTCGACAAAAATCCCTGCGAATACGAACTCTTCACCTTGACCTGAAAGGCACTGTAAATAATTTATGCAAGAAAACAAAAATGGATGGCAAAGTTTCAGCATCTTTTGTGTCACTTGGCTCGTACGAGTATATACTATAAGACCACGTAATTTATCGAGTTCTAAAAATTCTTTCTTGATTTACAATTTCTACTGTATACTTGTAAAATTAGTTTTAAAACTAATCGTGATTTTCTCAATTGTATATTTTGTTTGATCGCAAATTTTATGTATTTACCTCACTTAAAAAGTATGTTGATAAATCTTGTAAAACTTTAATGTTGTCGGGATCTTCCTTAAAACATTGGACTTAATTCCGAATAAAGCCTTCTTTCGGAGTATTTTCATAAATACGAACCACTCTGATTGGAGTAAAGCCCGAACGCTGAATAGGATTAATTTTTTGTTTAACAAAAGACAATTCTATTAAAATGTATGACACATATTTTTATAATCGGACGACTTGTTGAAATAATTTGAAGAAAACATGATTTGAAGTAACAAAAGTTTTCTGTTTTGGAGAAATATTTGACATAGCTTTGTATTTTAATATATTATTTTTTAAAAATATTTTTTTTGCAAAGTTTATCAATGGAAAATTATAAATAATAATTAAAAAATTTTGAAAGAGCTTGCAGGAAGTTTCTTCCAAATAAATGTAGAAATATCTAGAAACTAATTTTGTGTTCACAGTTTCGAGATAAGTCTAAAAAATACTGTAGTAATGACGTACCATTTAATTAAGAAATGTTTGTGTTTTGGTGTTATCTTTCGTTTAATGAAGCATTGAGCTTGATATAATTTTGGAGCATAAAATATTTTAAAATATATATGTACATATGTATGTTCGTATGTCTGTTTATATATTTTTAAACATTTTATTAAAAAAAGGGTCAACAAACGTTATATATTTAGAATTTGAAAATTTTTGGATATACAGTCGATCTATAACAGAAACACTACAAATATGTAAAAAAAAAATTATTAAAAAAATATAGTCATCAACGCCTTCAATATTTTATTAATGATTTTTTGAATATTTCAAAAGTGATATTCCATTGACCGTCTTTTGTGATCGAATTTATAAATGAAAAAAGTTTTCAAGCATTTAATTTGAATTCACAGTAGTTTTGCAAAATATGTAGTTAAAATTCGTCCAAACAAAAAAGTTTCGAAAACTGCCTTTATTATTGTACATACTATGTAGTATCTTATAAAAAATTATTTTTCTAAATGTTATCCTTAAAGGTGGTTTCTACATTTTGATACGGTTGTACCTGTTTTTTAAAAGAGTATTTTTGTTCGATACTCACTTGGATCGCACTAAAAGCGATCAAATTTAAAAACACTTGGTCACTTGAAAACAGTATCGAGTATGTACTTGTATTTGTTTGTATTTGCTTGCATACCTCTAAGTGCGCGAATTTTTAAAAATTATCTTTCTTGTGTTTTCCTAGTAGATACATTTCGAGCATTCTACGGGAGCTAAAGTCAATGGGGTTAATATATGTACTTTTATATGAATTTTTGTTAAATTTACAGTTTGAACTAAAACATGCTCTTATTTTGCTTAACAAATAGTTGAGCTGTAGATATGGAACAGCATTCAGGAAATAAATTCACACTCATATATGTATTTGTGTTTACGGCTAGATGTTCTCATTTATTTCTACTTGCCGTAATTGTCTGCTAATTACGGTAATTATAAAACTAAACTTCTCAAGAAACACTTAACGTTCTAATGACTTTTACAAACACGATTTCAAGACTCGCTGGCTGAAAATATAAATAAAAATACAATTAATTGCTTGTGGCACTTTTCATCTCTTATGAAATATGAGAATATTATTCCGCAAAATGAACATATGTACATATGTATATACATATGTACATACACTTGTATGTACTTAAATAATTGGCAATTAAAGTAATTTGTAAGGAGCATTTTAATAAATATTATGTACATATGTATGTTTGTATAAAAATATCAAAAACGTAATTAATTAAAAAGTTGTATGAAATGAGGAAAATAACTTAAGCAAAAAAAATACATATTTATCAACTGCGTATCTGTGGTCCAAGGTAAAAAAAATTAAAAGTAAATTTTTGCAATTCCTAATTATTTTTATTCAGAAAATATTTACTTCGATTTGCTTAAAAGCTTTATTTCCCAAGTATGCTTTTACGATATTCAAACAACATTTTTGTAAAAAACTGAAATCGAGTTATCATGTTTATACCACACATACCTATAACCCGGATTGCACAGCCGAATGGTAGTTGTCTTAAGTCGCACAATGAAAATGGTCCAGTGAATTTATCTTTATTTTCGGAATAATTTTCGAGATTAACCATTTTCGTTAATTTTTAATAAAACTCAGTTAATTTGATGTATAACTAAAACCAAACCTACATCCATCAAAAGTTTCAAACTTCGTACCGAATTTATAAACAATTTTTCACATTTTCAAAATTTGCCATCAAAATTTGTAAAAAAATTTTGGCTTTTCAGTGTTTTATCCAATTAAATTCCAGTCTAACAAAGTCGTAAGTCTCAAAAAAGTACAGTTGATTTATGAGAATTTTTTTCGCCAAGGTTGCAAAGAATTATCCTCCAAACAACATAAATTTTGTTCATTTATTTTTATATGGAAGAAAATATGCAAATCCTTCCATTTCTTCAAATTATTCCGATCAATTCAGAGAGAGAAAAGAAACTCAAAAGTACTAGTACTGATCAGTTCGTTTATCACAAATTTCTGTGCCAACTAAAAGTCAAATAAAAGATACCTTCAAAAAAAATAAAAGAATAAAAAATTATCTCTTTTTAAAACGGTAATCCAAAAGGCTTATATTTCTTAAAAAAGAGTTGTAATTTGAAATACTACATATGTACATAGATGTTCAGTTCTCATTCCAATAGAGTTATTACTTTCATATGTATGTACATGTAGTTACTTATTTAGAGAAGATCTGATCTGAGCGCCGACCCGGGCTTGAACTGACAATTTGCCAGCGAGAAGTCAGCTGACTGGAAACAGCTGACTATAATATAGACAAATAAAAAATTGTTATTGATAATTCTTAAAGCCAAAATTATGAATTATGTTTTATTAAATATGCAATAAGCACGGAAAAAGTTTTGTTTAGTAAAATGCTGCAGAAAACACTTAAGCAACATTTTCCATTTGTATTCTTTTTGTGATATTTTTCTATTTGACAAAGAATTGTGCGTTACTCCTCATTAAAATTGTTGCCTGAAAACTGCCATTTGAAATCACTTTTATTCATTCTAGCACGTTTCTATTAATTTTTGTCAGTTTTCGGAGCAAAGCAAGCATGCTGCATTGTTTTTCCATCTTTATCTATGAAGTGTAACAATCCATTGAGGCATACCTCGTAGATGAGTACATCCCGCTAACAATACCTAACAAAATATGTATCTGCATAGACCGGACTATCTCTTTTAATATTTCCAATTGTTTATATTACATATATAGAGATTAAAAATAGTTACATTAATGAGGTTTGTGCGAGAAATAGTACATATATTCGCCACACACAAAACGGTATGCCATTTCTTCTCATGTACAGTGTCGGACAAAACTAAAGCACGAACTCTGTATTATAAAGTCAATGGTACAATAAACAGTTGGTATAATGTTAGCAGGTGATTGGAGTTTTTTCTTATATGTGGTCCATAATAAGTCAAACTTTGTTTAAAAAACAAACTTTTTCAAAAAAAAATAAAAATTATTTACCAAACAATCTTTGTTTACATTTTTCATACATATGTATGTCTAATTTCTAATTTACACAAATTTTGGAAAATACATACGTACATAAGTATATACATTCTCAGAAATGGGACATTGTGTTATAAAAGACAGGAAAGGTCGGAACTTAGTTTTAATATCCAATTGGAACAGAGCTTTAGAGAATTTTGTGACCAGGAGCAATGATTCCTGAGGATCCGTTGAAGATGTTAGCTTTCGTTTGACATATATTTCATGTTGGTTGATATCTTCCTAATATTTAAATTTCTCAAATGAAAATTGTATAAACACATGCACACAAATATGTGTGTGGTGTTTGGTTGAGTGTTTGCTGTTGGGCGATTTAAATGTACTCGTGCAGCCCTTTCTTTGTATTGCATAATTTTAGGCGGGCAAGTTAAAGTAGAGTAAAGGCAGAGAAAGCGCTGCCAACTACTGCTTATTGGTGGTGATTTTAACACAGAAATCACATTAAATACTAGATTGGCGAAATTTATGAGCGATACGTTTAATTTGGATTATATTCGAAATGATGCTCCCACAACTATTGATAACACAACCATTGACTTAGTTTTTGCGAGAAATTTAAATGTTAATTTAAAAACATATTTATCCTATTTTTCCCATCATAAGCCTATATTCTCAAAAGTAACTTTCAAATAATCAAATAGATTTGGGTCTGTTATTTTTCATTTATCTTTACTATTGGTAACTACCATTGACTTCGTTTTTGCGAGAAATTTAATTGATAATTTAAAAACATTTTTATCCTATTTTCCTATCATAAGCTTATGTATATCATCAAAAGTAACTATCAAATAAAGAAATTCATTTGCTTGCATTATTTATCATTATAAATTATCATTATACATATGTTTTCTGTCTTATCGGATGGCGTATTCTTCGTTAAACTTAATGGCCGTGTCTCTGACACAGCCTCCTTCTTTTTTTTAATATGTGACAACCAATGGACGTTCTTGTAAAATGAAAAGAAGAAAAAAAATATGATAACGGTGTGATAACTCCCCTTCTCCTCTCAAATAGCTAGCAAGATAAATTTGTGCTTTAGTTTTGTCCGACACTGTATGTGGTTAAGGATAAATAACGCAATTACTTATGAAAGAAGTAAAACGTAAACGACGGTTGCACAGCGTGCAATTTGTTGCTTGGAATAGCCAACAGATAGCTGAAAGAGTTGCTCATTTTTATATGTAAGTAAATACTCGTTTGAGGTTTTAACTTCAGCAGCAACACAACCTCGGTATTGTAAAAAATCGTCATCCATGTTTCTTTGCATATTCGATGTAAAATTCAAAGGTACGTGCTTTTTTGAAGTTATAAAAAGAAAATATAGGAATGCATATACACGGAAATCTTAAGTCATCGTAAACCGCCGAGACGTTATGCAACAATTGTGCAGATGAGATTTGTGCTAAAAAATATGTGCATTTTTTTGTATGTACGAGTATGCACGCTAAGAATTCCACAATTTAGTGTTAAAACAGTTTTGAGATTATTATTGAGATTATTATATATTTTTTTATAATAACCTTCAAATACTCTTTTTCAGATATTCAGCAAGCATTTTCATTCTGAGCATGTTTTTTTGCCACATGTGCACCAAAAAAGTATGGAAAGTCGCCATCTTGCCCGAAAGACGGATGTGACTGTCAAAAGAAATAGGTAACGGCGCTCATTTCGCACTTACATTCTGATTAGCGAGACAAATATGTGGAATCGAATGTAAAGAAAGTGAGGGTTCCGAGAAACTAAACATACTAAAAACTATGATTTTCGTTTTGAAAAGTCAATTGTTGTTCGAATACATACACTGTTTTAGAGGAGAATACGAATAAAAGGAATAGAAAATATGAAATCATTATGAGCTTTGCCAACGTCCTTGATCTAGGGTTGTATAATTTGTGAAAAGTTGAGCGAACAAATGATGGGAAATCTTCTAGCCTGTCGAGTGCGCTCAGCATATCCATTTTTGTATTTAGGCGTGGATTAGGTAGAGCTTTTAAAAGAGCATTCATCTCATTGAAGAGAGTGACGGTATTCGTAAAAGAAAGCATCGTTTCGAATTTGTATCTGACGTGTCTACCAATGCTATCCTAATGACGATTTATTGACTTAGTTTCAAACTATACAAACTGCCTGCAACGAATCGAGTGGCATTCCAGGACACAATCTTCCCCATATCCGGGTATATTTATTAATGGGAGATGGCTTTTAGAGGAATGGTCAGACAGTCGGGTTTAGTTTTTGGTAAAAATCACACAAAAAATCTGGAAATCTGAACTTCTTATAAGACTCAACAAATTGTCGCCAAGGTCTTTCCGCTCGATCGTGGCACCTAAAATTTATGTTCCCTTTCTATTCAACTGCATGGAATCCTGCTTACCAAATTGATAATGATGAACTCATGTTTCATTATCGAATTTCGTAACTTCTTGTAAAGTCCTTGCTTCGTAAAGAACTTTATCACATCTGCTTACCCGGTTTTCGCCATATATTACAATTTCTTCCCGACTGAGTTGCGAATTGGTCTTCAATAGCGCAAAGACTAAGGGCCCGATTGCGATAGAAATTTGTTTTTTAGATCAATAGTAATTCAATTAAAACATTATCATTTTACAACTACAAATTGAAGGTAAATAAACTCTCGAATTCCACGAACTTATAAGTGCACTCTATTACATTAATTTATACTTGCTTTTAACTACTTACGTATGCATTATATTTCGTTTTCATTTTTGTAAGACCACTTTGTTGATGAGTTAGGTCATTACCGTATTAAATTTAAGTTTTGTTTTGAAAAAAAAAGGCACAACTTTAAAACTTTAGTGTTATAGAAATGTGTTCCTTTGTTTAACTTTCGTTGACTGTTGCACTTAGTTCAATTTTAATAAAATTTTACAAGCGTTCTCTCGTTTCGTTAAGTAGAGATCTTACTTAATTCGTGGATAATTTTTTAATGTGCTAAATTAATTTCGTAAAAAACCATATTAAATCAGATTTTAAAGTGATAATATTTATTTGTACATAAATAAAATCATTATGAATATGCATGAAAAAATTGTCTGAGTTCGATAAAAAAGTAATTAATTAGAATCAGAAGAAAGTATTTGAGAAACAATTATACATTTTCCAATCAGTGATTCCCATTCACGCACACATGCGCATCAGTATGTAACTATAAAGAACATATGTATGTTAATTATAAGCAATTAAATAAACGAAAATTTGGGTGGGTCTGATGCTAAAATTTGCAATACAAATGCCATATAAATATAAACAAACATATTGACATGAGCTACACCTCCTTAAAACTAATAACAATGGATAACGAGAAATGATTACAATAATGTTATATTAGTTACAACTGTACAGAGAAACTTGAAAGCACCATAAATAAAACTTCTGGAGAATGTGGAGTATAACATAAATGTATATTAAGAAAATGTTAATAGCATTCTTACACACCTTGAGCACTTTTGTAACAATGCAAACTTATTTTTCTAAAACAACCTACTAAATTCGCAGAATAAATATAAGTAATTATAGGTCATAGGTTACAAAATGAATTTTGCATTCTGCTTAAAAATTAAAAGGGAAGAAATAATTATATCTGACTTGAGAGTAAATAATAAGAAAAAAAACACCAATGCTTTAAAAGTTGTATTGTAGATTAGAAAGTAAATGAACATTTACCAAGAACAAAGATAATCTCAAAAGCCAGTAACAGCACGCGCGCTGATCGCACACGAACATGCACAATACATTTCTTTCATTTTTGATGTGCATTAGGGTGTCCGTTGCTTACCAAACCGATTTCTTTGTTGCCTTCAATATGCATTTAGCTTTTGCCCCAAAAGCGTATATCTAAATCAAAAACACTTTTCCATGGATTTTTTGAACTTTTTGCATTTTTCTTTTTTTAATCTTTGTTTTTTGAAAGAAAATGTAGTGCGCTAGAAAAAAAAATTAAATAAAAACGATGCTACCATAAATTCACTCCTACGAAAATACGTCAATATTAAACTTGAAATATTTATGTTATTACATCGCCATATAAATATTTAAATCAACTGTTTTTAAGTTTTAAGGCCAATTTGTTTTTTGGGAAAAATTATAAGAAAATAACAAAGACGCGCTGAGCTAACGCCTAACGTCTAATGAGAGCTGTTATTATTTTTATTTCTTGTTTTCCCCTCACAGCGTAAGCTTAGCTTAGCGCAATTAAGCTAAAAAAAAATTTAATTGAACTTTCTACTTTCAATGCGATAGAACTGAATAATATTTTGTTAATAATACAGTTTGTTAGTCTCATTAACTTTAATACAATAAAATTCAAGTTTAAAGCAACTAACCTTTGATTTTTGTTAACTTTTGTACTGACACTTTTCCGAAATTTCAGCATGCTCTAATGATGTTTATTCTTGAATTTTTTTATAACTACTATTTTCGTTTTCTCTTGTGATTTGTATAGATACTGAACAGTGATTTGGATTCAACATTTGTTTCGAATATAAAAAATAAAAATTTAAAGCGTGAGAGCAGAAAAAAAAATTCGGAAATAACGCATTCCCTAATGCACATAAATATGTGTGTACATATGTACATGCATGTTAGATATTAAAAAATTATTTGTATTTGCCAGGGGGTTTACTTGTAGCGCTCATTGTACAGCCAAAGAAAAATATTAGCAAAGCTTTCAAGTAAAATTAGGTTAATATATTTTCATGCGAATTTTTATGCTAACTGACTTGAAAATACCTATTTGTGCAAACTTGTGCACATTATTGTTTCAAAACTAAGTATTCTACACAACTTCAAACTCAAATAACTATTTTTTCAATAAAAATTGGTTTAATTTATAAATTTTTTTTGTTATAAAGCTTGAAAGTTCGATTTATATGGCTTTTGTTAGGGAATGAACTTTATTTCAATTGAGAAATATTAAAAATTAAATAAAGAAAAAATAAGTAGTCAAAACTTGACAATTTGTCGGAGTCGTGATTACCCAACAAACATCAAAAAAATATTTCTCAAACCTTGGAGAAGTTCATAGTTCTCAAGTTGATATCCACGGTATTTCTCCAAATTTCTCAAACCATGGAGAAATTCATAGTTCTCAAGTTGATATCCAACGTATTTCTCCAACTCTTCTCATTTTTTTTTTTGGTATTTTCATATGACTATCAAAAGCAATAAAGTACGAGTATAATGAATTTACATACATATATTCACGGTGTTTTAAATTCAAAAGGAAGAAAATATATTTTCGATTTTTATTTCAGTACTGCTACTAAACGTTTGAGACCAATTGGAAAATCACATTTGAGATCAAGTTGAGAACTAACTTTTTCTCAACTTGAGAATCATAATTATTGCCATACAAAAAAAATGCCCTTTTTGTTGAGAACGCTATGATTCTCAACTTGAGATGCACTTGAGAAACAACGTTGGAGGTTTGAGAAATACCTTAGTTCTCAACTTAACCTCAAGTTGAGCTCAAGCCTAAATGTTTATTGGGTAATTGTGTAAAGCGATGAATGTATGCACAACTTTTGTAACGCCCCACTACGAGTGGGAGATTATTGGATGTAATTTTATCCATTGACATGTACTGTGTTTTTTTTTAATTTTCTTTAATCTTTTTTACTATGATTCACAATTTTTTTATTCTATTTATTACATACATATTCTTTGCACAAAGATTTTTAGAAAATTTTAACCCTCTAGCAACCTGTCAAATGACACTTCATTTAGGCTTAAAATGTGAGATAATTATATATATTTCACTTCGATATGAATTTTCACTTTTTGAAAAAGCACTTTGCACACTTAAAATTATAATTTTGTTGACCTGGGTGTTGGTATCGATTGTAAGCTCAATTTAAATTTTCATATTAGTTAATAAAGCAAGGTGTGTGCTGGCTTTTGTAAAGCGTTGGTCTAAGGTATTCCGTGACCCGTATATGTATAACTTCATTTTTACTTTATTGATAAGACCAATACTAGAGTATGTTTCCATAGTTTAGAATCCTCGTTATCAGGTCCACTCAGACCAACTAGAGTCAATACCAAAACAATTCGTACTTTTTGTTTTGAGAAATCTTCGATGGAATTCGCCATACAATCTGCCCCCTTACAATAGTCGTTTGAAACTTATTAATCTTCTTACTCTTTCAAGGCGCAGATAAATGTTTGGTATAATATTTATGGTAAAATTAGTCAAGGGATTGATCTCAAGTTCATTTCTTCTAGAGCAAATTAAATTTGCAACGAGAAACTTGAAACCACTTTTCTTGAAACTATGCAGAACTATGTAACTTTGAGTCAAATGAACCGTTTCGGGGAGAGAGACTTTAACAATAATTCCAGCACCTTTGATGTGTCGGACTCACTTTTTATAATTAAAAGAACTGTTCTATCCTCTCTTAATAACAGCTAACGATCGACTTTTCTTACTTTGCATTTCTCTAACTTTGTATTCGGCTGATGAATTCTTATTCTGTAGCTGAGCAGCTTGGGATCTCGACGTTTAACAAACTTTATTCTGTCACGACTCGGCACAAAATATTTGTATATATAAAAACATCCGTACGTTATGCGGATTGATCCCATCGTGTCGGTTGGGCGGGAAAGTGGGTGTCCGTTGGGTTCTAATAATGAAAAAGTTACCCTGAGTAGGCAGAAAGATTTAGAAGCTTAACTATATGTATCCAGGCTGTTAACTCTATGTTGGAATCATTCCGCCCCCTAAAAATTATATTCACATTGTTGCACAGTGTAGCAGTCGCACAAGTTACATGCGCAAAAATAAATCATTTATATTTTCTATTACAAAACAACCATTTTCTCAATTTATTCCTAGAACATCCAGTAGGGTGTTAATAAAAACTGAGACAGATTTTTTTTTGTAAATTTAAACGCACTTACATACATATAACAACCATTTAAATTTTTTCGGTTTTGAATTATTCCACAAAGGTAAGAAACAGTCGTTTACTCAATGTCATGCAAGAAAAGTTAATTTTTAATACAGGTTATTAAGTTACTCATCCATCAAAATACGAAATATGATATTCGGAAATACGAAATGGAAGTGTAATATTTGAGTTCCAGACACTTGAAATTGAAAAGGATGGAAAATGTAAAGCTTGTTTTTAATTTGCATTTTAAACTATGTATGTACATAATCGAAAAAAGTTTAGGAAATAATAGTTAGTACAATGCTATCAAGTTATGAATTTATTTACCGAATATAGGAAATAGTAGTAACTAAAAGATGAAGGATGTTAAAGCGCTTTCGTTGACTACAGCGTACTGTGCGAAATAATTATCAATTTGAAATATCCCAACAAGCACCAATAAACATTATCTAACAATTTTGTAGTTATCAAGTTGATATCCAACATCATTATCAACTTTTTCTACCGATTTTGAGAGTTTTTTAGTTCACAAGTTGATAACCCTATCATATATTCAATATATCTCCAACTTTGATCTAACTTGATATCCACCATCATTCTCCAATTAATCTTCAACCTGGTACAGGACTTTTTAAGATTAAATTAATTTTAATAGCACAAAGCTAATTAAATAATGTATTCTGCAAAAAAGAAAATAAGAGTTCAATTTGAGAACTAATTTTTCTCAATTTAAGTACCAGTCCAATTTTGATACAAAAGGTATGATTCTGCACTTGAGATAGATTTGAGAAACAACGTTGGAGGTTTGTGAAGTTGAAACTTAAATGTTGGTTGGTATGAAACAAAGTTAAAGATCTTAACACACCACACGGAATTGCATTAAAATAAGTAAGCCATGTAAAATGATTTAGCGCTTAGTTGCAACATCTTTATTTTTGTGAACAGCATTCGGGGAAAACCCACCAAAACTGCAACTATACATTGCTGACTCAATTGAGGCTTTATACATTTATATATAGATACAGACTGGTAAATGAACATATGTACATACATATATACTCATACATACTAACAGTCTTGTTGTGGCCTCTTGCGTTGAGCGATTGCAACATATTTTGAGCGCAGTCGACAAACGATTATAAAAGTAAATTTTTTTTCTATAAAACTTGTACTAAAGTGGAATATATATTTTGCAATACATTGTATATGTAGCCATTTATATTTATGTACATACGAGTACAAATGTATGTACATACATAATATCTACATACATACATACGTATATAAATATACTCATATAAATAATTGGGCTGCTCTTCACGCTCTTATGATTTTGATTGTTTATAAAAGCGCGTGCGTGCATTTGCTCATTCAACTTACAAAACAAACTACTTAAGTAGAATCTAATCTTTATATTTTCTGTTACTCTACTGCTTACTTCTATAAAGTGGCGAAACAAAATGTATGTAACTTCATTGCCAACTGTCGCGGCGCTGCAGATCCGACCACATCTCCAAGAAAGATAAGTGAACGTCACGCACATACTTACATATATATGTACATACATATGTACCTACTCATTGTGCCATACGAAAAATGCTAAACCAATTCGTCATTTGGTCAGCGATCTAAGCACACAACCATACAAAACCGTGCCGTGGTCGAGCCCGATTAGCTATCAAATAGCCAAATAAACAAAGTGATCTGTCAATTTGAAGGGCGCTATTGCGGGCAGACATACCGCCGTTGCTTAGCTGATAGTTTTCAATTACATATTAATGTACAAATGTACTACATACATATATATTTGCCATAATGCTGTAAATTTTACACTACAACCACTAATGATCAACCAGCATTGGTGTCAATGTCGCATGTGAGTGGTGTGCCCTTTGCACGATATAAGAACGCATGCGCTCTACCAACTACATACTTACATACATACATATTAAATTGCCTTAAGTTGTAGTGCCGTGCACATACATATATATTGTTTGTACGTACTAGGCATGCCAATCCCGGGATCCCGGAATATTCCGGGATAAGTCTATTCAAATCCCGGAATTGTAGAAAACAAAGAATTTAATGGCCTTTTATTTTTCAAATTTAGTATCATTCTTAAACATTCCCGTTTCAAGGGTAAAACCAAGCCTTTTTGTTTTTCTCTCCGATTTTATAATTCATAAAACGCACGAATTGTAATGTTTTTTAGTAACTATTTTTCATTACATACAAATAAAAATGAATTTCAATGTAAGAAACTTCTCCTCTAATTAGTCTTTAAAAGAGAATTCTATAATTATAATACATTTAACTTAAGAGCTCGAGCAGAAGACTATAGTTAAGCAATAATTTTAAGTCTTCTATTGTTTATTGTAGAACTAACCATTGTAAAAAAAAAATGTTTCCTTAATAAACTCAATTAAAAAAAAAAAAAAACCAAGCCTTTAGAGAGTTCACAATCGACAAATAGCACAGCTTGTTAACTCTCTTAAGGCTTTGTTTTGTTCTTGCCATTAAAAGAAACTTGCGGAGTAATGACTTATTCTTTTTGGAGCGAGTTAGAACGGTGTATGCATCTTATGCTCCTCTTCATAGGACGTTGATAGAATTCAATCGAATCTCAAATTCATTGGCTTTTGATTTTTCGTCTTCTAAGAAATTGTTTAAACTGTCATTGAATGTATTATATAATTAATAATGAACTATTATCGTTTAGTATTTTTGTAGTAGTTTGTAAGAAATCAATAAAAAGTGAGCTGGAGAATATCCTCTTTGAGTAGAAAATTAGCCTTACTATGAAAGCGATGTTAATACAACTAACGACGAGGTGCTTGAAGTGGATAAGGCAGAAAGTTTAAAAGCTAAATTGCATCAAGTTTTAACGAGCAGCTCGCAATTGTCCAACAATTGAATGGCATACAATTTATCTGAATGTTTGGATACATTTATTTATGGTTTTTGTAATGTGGGGATAAATGCTATGTCGTACAAAGAGCATTTAACTTTTTGTCGACAATCCAACCAACAAGTGTTGAGTCGGAGCGGTGCTTCTCCACTGCATATTTTAAATGCAACCAATTTAGGTCCAGGTTGGGGGATAACACACTTAGGGCTTTAATTTCTTTAAGATTCCATTTTGATAGAAAAAAAATATATAATTCTTCCTCGCTCAAAATGGAATGCGTGATGTGTTTAATTTTTACTTGATGTATTTATTATTTTTACTGAATGGTAATCGGGCCTGTTTTGCATTTCGATTCCTCAAAAAAAACTTCGGAATCGATATGGTGGGTGTTCTTGATTCCGATTCCGACAAATTTTATCGGTTTGAAAAGTTTAGCCTTTGAGTAGTCCAAATGAAACGTAATTGGCAAATTAAATACAAATGTATTTGTTATTTATCATCCAAATAGTTTCTATTTTAAATTTATAGTGTTGAAAAAAAAGTTGCATATTTATTTGTTTAATCTTCATTCAAATAGTTTAAAAAAACTTAATAATAAAATGTTATACTAAACACTATTAAGGCAAACAAAGCGAAATCGATCGAAATGAAACCGACGTGTTTTTAATATTGCCATGCATCACAAATAAAATTCGAATATAAATTTTTATGTTCGTTCTGATATTCGTAGTTGTTTATTGCTTCGTTATTTAGTAGATATGTATTTAGAAAAATTACAGCAAATATAAGAAAACAATATATAAATATAAAATTACAAAAACATATGTAATATTTTCTGTTGAATTAACGTGTTTTGTGTAAATTTTCTATTTGAATCATATTTCTTATACAGAATCTGTGACTATTGGCAACCCCAAAAAATAGCGTCGCTGAGATCAATCAGCAGATTCTATTTGTAAACTAATTAAATTATATCAATCGAAACGATAAAACAGAACAATTGGTTACATGTTGCTTGATTCTTAATTCTTTGGTATTTATATTTAAGAGGAAAGAAACGAACTGCCTCAGCACACCCAAAAACCATTGGTGCAGACATTGTTCAATTTAATTAAAATTTATATTTTGTAATAAGTAAGTATTTAAGTGACAACTTTTACAGCTCTTTCAACTAATTATGGAATCGAAATGAAAACGATTCGAAATTCCGAAACGAAATGCACATCAGACCAGACAGTAATTAAAAATAATCTGTACCAAAAATATTTATATTTGTACTTGAAGTATACATTATTTTGTATGTGTGTCAAAATTTACGTTTATTTCCATTTTTTCTTGAAAATACCAATAAATACATACATGATTTACAACAAATCGTTCTTCTTTCTTATATTATTGTTATTTTGTATACTTTTATAATTTAACGATTACAGACGTGTTACATTTTTTGGCAAATTAAAAATTACGCATCAAAACTTCGTGAAATTCGGGATCACGGGTCTGTCCCGCAATTTCGTTTCCAATCTCGAAAATCCCGGGATCAACAAAATGCGCAAAATTGACATCCCTAGTACGTACATATTCGTACATTACTCATTCGCCTGGGTGTTTTACGATTGCGTTTGCTGAAGTGCACGAGATTGCGGTTGCTGCCCTACATAAACATTTGAGGTCACTATTTGACACCGCCGTAGTCAATGATGCGGCTTTCATTGACAGTTTTATTAATATTGCTGCAGTTTGACACTTTTATTGTGGTTTGATGGTTACAAAATATTTGCGCTAATGCTATTAAACGTCTAAATTAATAGGCAAGTTTATTTTTCTAAAAGCGGTCACCCCCGACAGAAAATAGCAAATCTCCGTAGATATTTATGCCATGAAGAAGCTTCTCATAAATATGTACATCTGTCCTTCGGTTTGTGGTCCAAAAGAACTCGCGGCCTGCAAATGGGAAAAGAGGTTTCAATTGGAGTGGAGCAGATGCTAAAATGGAATTATAGTTTACATAAGTATTATTTAGGTTGTTGTTGCAGTTTCAGACAGGGTAGGAATCTATTGAAATTTGAAACGATTTTTCGTTTTTCGAAAAACGACACTGAAGATGGCTCAACGTCGAAACCGGTTTGTCTTAAAACCAAACATGACAAGGGATGACGGAAAATCGTTCCAAAATTCAATATTATTCAAGAGCTATTATTGAAATGTTATTTTCTTTGTTTTTGGAGACTCGTGCTTTTGGCAAATGCCTTTAAGAACCAAAAAAAAAATCGACCAGAGTCAAATGTCAAAATCTGCACCAAATAATACCTCTCTGTGTACTTGTACTTAAATCGCCAAAACAGACCGCCAATACATGCAAATATGCATATCCGCGCCAATTGAAAACCCTTTTATTGCATATAAAGTCCAAATTCGCTCATTTTTTGCCTACAGCTGGCCAGTCAAACAAACATTAAAATTAACTGAACAAAAGTAATGGATAGCATTGAGATCCAATTTCGTTCAAGCAATGTATTTTGTTAATTATAACAATATTTATTAAATTATTTAAAACATGCGAGTATAAGTATGTATGTATGTACATTATGGTGCTTTTTTGGCGAAAATTTTTTCAATCCCACCTTGAATTTTTATTTTTTTAATTAAATAAAAAACACGAAAAATTTATTTCGATCCTGAAACCTTTATTATCGTGTGAAAGCACATAATTTGCCATTTTGAAAATAATATCATTGAAATGTTGACCGTAACTGCGTCTGAGATAGCCCATTATGGTGTTTTAATTTTTGATGACGCGAACGAGAAAATCGGCCAGTATGGCATGAATAACGCGTGAAATGTTGGCTTCCAAGCGCTCTAAATTAGCCGGCTTGTCCACGTAGACTATGCACTTCACGTAGCCCCAAAGGAAAAAGTTTAATGGTGTGATATCACACGATCTTGGAGGCCAACTCACCAAGCGTTGCGAGAAATTAAACGCTCACCAAAGTGTCTTCTCAATAAGGCCATCGTCGCACGAGCTGCGTGGCATAGGGCACCGTCTTGCTGAAACCAAGTGTCGCCCAGATTACGCTCCTCAATTTTCGGCATGATATAATTCGTTATAATGGCACGATAACGCTCGCCGTTGACAGTAACGTTCGCGCAGGCCTCATTTTTGATGAAAAACGGACCGATGATTCCGCCGGCCCATAAACCGCACCAAACCATTGTTTTGGGTTGTGGATGTGGACGAATAGGACGTGGGTCATCAATTAGAGAGAAATTGAGACTGAAATTTTTATGGTTTTGGACTCCAAGTAACGAATTCAAAAATGAATTAAAAAATCCGAGTATTTTCGCTGTGGCACAGTGTACTTTCTAGCTCAAACATTGCTTAAGATAAAACCAATGAAACGCTTGATAAGAAATAATGCTAAGTGGAGATGGTTTTTTGTCCAGAAGTTCTAACAGATACATTTAAATATGCACACACTCATACATATGTATGTTTCCGTCTTATTGACATCATATGCATTTAAATCTTATGAAATTATCGGCTCAAATTTGTTATTTTCAATTAGGTGCTCAAAATCTCTAAACACGTTTTATATTTTTTGTTGAGTGCTCAAGCAATTGACCATTAATTTTCTTGACGTAGTGGAAATTCAGCAACATTTTTTAAAAATTTTTTTTATAAAACATATGTACATACACCGGCGGCCAAGAACATCTTACCACTCAAGGTTTTGAATGCTTTTTAAACTTATCTAACTTCTACTGGTCAACCTTCTCGAAATTTGGCATTCACATTTAATAGACCTAAAGGCATCAAGAAGCGAATTTTAATTAATGAGGGACCATTATATTGTTTTTTTATGATTAATAAAAGTAATAAGATGATTTGTACTGAGGTATGCGTTATTAGCTTTTGAAAAAAAAAATTATAAATTCTTTTTTTCTTTTTTATAAAACTGCTTATAATAAAATAAACTGAACTATTGTCTAAAGAAATAGCGAACCTAGTAGGGTGTTGGTCCACCTTTAGCTGCTATAACTGCTTCGACTCGAGCAGGCATCGACAAAACAAAAGATTTTGCAATTATTAATTCCGTTTTACTCAGCGGTTTATGTTGAGCCACTTTCCGCTTCATTTCGTGCCACAAAGGCTCAATTAAATTTAAATCAGGGGAATTCCCCGGCCAATCTGTTCGTGTTATTCCTAGGCCCAAACACATTTGTTGCACCTGTAAGCAAAGTAGAAATGATTAGCTTATAATTTTACCAAAATTTAAAAAAAAATTTCAAAAATCTGCACAATGTTTGAGTCACTAGAAGAATGCACTTTGTTAAACTGCATACTCAGATTTTTCCAAAATATTCTAAATAAAATTTTAAAAATTTTACGAAAATTTGTGTAAAGTTTGAAACTTTATTTTATGCTATTGTACATGAAGATACAAAAAAAATATTACGAATACGACTAAATATCAATAAAAGAATTGATATCGATTAAAATAACAACATTGATTACGACTATGATATCAACGAAAGTTGTATAATCAAACAACTTTTGTTAAAAAACATCAATATTATTAACGACGACTGCGCAACTACAGAGGAAAGATTTTCCTAGTCTTTAAATTAATTGAAAAAAAAATTTGGATTAAGTAATATGTTTATTATATGTATACACACATATTATTTAGATTTTAATGCTTCTCTACCCAAAATACCAATTTTTAAGATTTTTTTTCAAAACAAGACTCGAAATAATCCAAACAAATACAGAGACAACCGCGCAAAATTTAGTTATCGATATCGATTATATACTTGATTTTGTTATTTCACTTATAGTTTCTTCGGAAAATATTTCTTTCCCAACCTTTTATACTTGTATTCGAAGGATGCGCTTGGGTTTTCTTAATCACACTACAAATAATAAAAAAATATTTAATTTAAAAAAGTTATTGTGGTATTTGAGTGTAGTAATCAGTGCTTTTACTAATAAAAAATTGTATATGAAATAAATTTCACTTGTTTAAATATATATATCAAAAACAAAGTAAACAAAAAGTAGTAAGATTTATGATTATGTTGGTGCCTTAACTGACAAACAAGGAAAATTTGAACAAAAAACTAGTTTTTTGTTTTGCTTAGCACTCAAGCATAATAAAAAACGAATATAACAAAATGTGTTTTTTTCATTTATAAAATGAAGTGTAATTTACTTCAGAATAAATTTCGCACCATAAATGCACTAAAAAAATGGTTTTGCAAAAAAAACTTGTTCTTAAAGTTCATAAACGAGTAAACGAAATGAAACTTTGAACGGCTACACTGAAATACACTGGTTTTTATTTTATTTATTTTGTACGCACCGAGTGTAGTGTAGTGAGGTGTGTGTACTTTTCCCCTTTTATCTCACCCCCACTCTCTTTTTTGAGCGAACAAAATTACTTTCAACTCTTGACGCATCGAAAAGCCGACTTGGTTTCAAAATGCGATATCTAGGCGTGTGTGTAAGACGGACATCTGTTTCTCGTTCACCTTAACCTTTATTCGCTAAAAAGAAAATTACTCTATTGCTCTTATTAATTTCTACGAAACTCGATCAAAGTTCAAAATGCAAAGTTCAAGTATATGTATGTTGCATTTTATTCAACGAAACCTTCATTCGCGTGCACTCCGTCTTCCACTGTGCTATTAATAGGTTACAACTGTCAATTTTAATTATGGGTCATAATGAAATGGAGTAATAAACAAATTTATAAAAACAAACAATTAAAGACAATCTGTCAGCTAGAGTAGCTTCAATGGCATTATATACTTATTGCATAATTTAGATATATGTAAGTATAGTTGATGCAAATATAATTAATGCGCCTATTAAGTATGGAGACTAGTGTATAGTTGCCGGTCCACTAGGCACGGCTACTAAAACCGTGCTTGGTATTATGTATGGCGATTAATCTCTGTATACACAAAAGCTCAGACAACATCCCTGATTTTAATTTTTGGACAAGTACATTTTTAAGAAATAGTAAAAAAAATATAAAGATCGTTTTAAAAGGGAAACATTTACATATTTTCAGTAGCCAATAGCCAGTAGCGGGTTGCCTTGTGTAATGGAAATTCTAGTATAGTTGCCTAGCGGCTACTAGTCTCCCGTTAGTCTCCATTCATAGTAGTAATATATACTTAAACATATACTATATTTCTACTTAGGTATATATACTCATACATACATATAGACTATTAACATTTTTGCAACCTTTGGGACGGAGGTGGCGCATTATGACAGAGCATGCCAATTGTCATTGAAGTGGATTTCGACAGCCAGTAACTGGAAATTATGCAAATGCAGGCCACTCAACGACGACTTTTGTTTAATGATTGCTAAATTCCATTCAATTAATCGCGCGAATGTATGCATGCAGCTGTCTTTATATTTCTTGAACAAGAACGGAAACAAACAGCAGATTACTCGCCCATCACGTCAATCTGGTCGCGCTTCTGATTCACAATGGACAATTCATATTTTCATTCCAGCATTGAAAATATGCTTAATCGATATTTTTTTTTAGATTTTTTTATTTTGTATTTTAATTTTCATTCCTCGCGACCACAGGCGCTTCCTTAAATTAAACGTTTTTTTTTGTGGTTTAACGACCCATTAGCGCTATCAATTTGAATACCAAAAATAAGTGCAATAAATTAATTAACATTTTATTTCTCTTCCGCAGATCAAAAGCGAAGATGTGGTCGAAGCGTATATCGAGCGGTGTAAGCAGGTGAATCCGTTAATTAATGCAATTGTACAGGATCGTTTTGAAGAGGCGCTCGAAGAGGCGCGCGACACTGATCGCATTATCGCATCCGGCATCAACACCATCGAGGATATGGAGGAGAATACACCGCTGCTGGGCATACCAGTGACGGTGAAGGAGAGCATTGCCGTTAAGGGTTTGACAAATCAGGCGGGTCGCGTCTTCAAGACCCCACAGATTGCCAAATCCGATGCGCCTGTGGTGGAGCAGATAAAGCGTTGTGGCGGCATAGTATTGCTAGTCTCCAATACGCCCGAATTGTGTTTGCTGTGGGAAACGTACAATAACGTGACGGGCCAAACGAAAAATCCGTACGATCTAAAGCGCACGCCTGGCGGCTCGTCGGGCGGCGAGGCTGCTTTGTTAGCCAGCGGTGCTTCTTTGTTGGGACTCACTTCCGACATTGGCGGCTCATCGCGTCTGCCGGCCATGTTCAGCGGCATATGGGGCCACAAACCAACACCGTATTCGGTCTCGTTTAAAGGACACCATCCGACCAGTGATTTTCCCAAATGGGGCGACTTCTTCACAATTGCACCGATGACACGTTACGCCAAGGATCTACCACTGCTGCTCAGATGTATGCTGGATCCGACCGGGCCCAAGCTAACGCTCGAACGTGAGTTGACCATACAGAGTATACGTTTCTTTTTCATGGACAATGACGGGCCTTCGGGCATGATGCGACCACTAAGTCGCGACCTGCATGCCGCCATCAATCGCGTCGCTACCGACTTCAATGCTAAACGTGTAAATATACGTAAAATGAAACTTTCGCTCGACATCTCACTCTCCGCCATGCTAACCATGAAGAACATCGAGACCATCTATTACAAAACAGAGGAAGGCGAACGCCCGAAAACGGTGTGCACGGAAACTGTGAAATACTTTTTCGGTTGCTCGGATAGCATATTGTCGTCGGTGATATTCGGACATTTGCAAAATTTCATGAAAATCATACCGAATTCACGACACAAGCACTTGGCCACTATCATTGAGGCGCTCAAGACTGAATTCAAAGAGTTGCTAGGCAACGATGGCGTCTTTATCTATCCAACCTTTCCGAATACTGCGCATCGGCATTACCAAATTTATCACAAGCTATTGGAGCCCATGTACATGGCGATATTCAATACACTGGGCTTGCCTGTCACCAATTGCATGATCGGCTTGGATAGGCGCAATCTACCGATGGGTATACAAGTGGTCGCAAATCCAGGACAAGATCATCTCTGTTTAGCGGTGGCGCGTGAAATGGAGCGACGTTATGGTGGCTGGGTGCGCCCGCCATCAGAGGAGTCAGCGAAGCGTGTGTAAGACAATGAAAATGAATAAATATGTGAGCTTGAGAGTATGAATGGTGCGAAGTAAAGATGTGCCTAAGAAGCTGCATTGGACGCAGTGTAAATATATGTAAACATAGAAGCTTTGAAGCATTGGAAATATTGCATGGATGTGAAAGTACGAGTATAAACTTGCCGTCGGTGGACTCATGTGAATGCTGGAGAAAGTGAAAGCACTCACATAGGCGCCGATTTTTGAACTTTACAAAGCGACTGATGTTTCGAAATAAACCGCTATTTTTTTATTATGTAGATTGTACATACGTGCTTATGTTAGTATTAAATTACTTATTAATTTGAGAACATCACACATTTGAGTATGTGGAGATGTTTGTATACATTCGTCTACTTCATATTCAATTCTAATTTGTATTGACGTTGTTTGTGGAAAATATGTTTTTTTTTTTGTATTGCATTTTATATCCAATTACATAAGTTATTGTACATATTCTGAAAGACTCTTGTACACAAATTTATTATTGCATTTGAAGTGCAGAACGCGATTTTCCTTACACTCATTACGTTTATTTCAATATCGAAATACTGAATATTGAATTGTTCAACACATCCATGTATGTATATTATTTTACATCACATAGCGATATTGTAAAAATTCCAAATTATTTACATATGTACTCATTAAAAACCTATGTTTTTTTTAATGTCCTCCAATATTTATTTGAATTTAAAAATGTTATCTGATACTGTTGTATTAAGTTTGTATAAATGTATAGTTATAAATAAATAAGCGCGCCTAAACGTGCACACACATACATATGTACATATGTATAAATACATAAGTTAATGGCAGAAAAAAAAATGCACACACACATCATCACATTTGTCCTTATTAAAGAATAAAAACATCCGTACATATTTCTTAATTAATTAAGCCAACAACAAAAACAAAACAATTATGATTACTCATTGTACATACAAAAATATATATGTATGTATTTGTTATACTTGAATACAAATAGAATTATGTGTATTTATATATATTTTTACATACAGAGAAACGGCTAGCTTTGTACATATGAATGTATGTTTGTATGTATTGCATACAAACAAAGTTTTGCGTAATAAAACAAATAGCAAAATTTTCAAATGTACAAACATATATACCCATATATACATGTAAGTACATACACGGCTTCACAATCTTTTCTATCCACATCATTACCCAGAAGCAGTTGGCCAGACAAATTAAATACATAGCTGTGGTATGAAATTTATAAATTTTGTATTAACTTTGTTTTTCAGCTTTTCGTTTTTTTTTACATTTAGTGCTTATGCAAAGAATGCATGTAATTGCTGTAAATTTTGCAACAATTCAAAGCGAATAGCAAAAAGCAGTTAACCTTCAATAAATATAAATACGCATGGAAACGTTTTTAAGTATTAAACAAGTATATTTGTACCACACTTTTCGTCGTTCAAATGCGAAATTCGAGCAATATTAATGTTATTTTTCAAAGTACATGTAACATACATATAAGCACACATTTTTGACCATTGTTTTAACAATTTGTTTGCCCATTAAAAAAGTTAGGTTAAAGTGTGGGTAGCGATGTGTGCTATTACTCGATATGCTGCTGGGTTCGAATATCAGCCAGGTCAAGTAAAATCTAAACCATAGCAAATTTGTTTTCTAATAGTGGTCACCCCTCGGCAGGTAATGGCAAACCTCCGAGGGTATTTCTGCCATGAAAAAGCTTCGCATTAAATACATCTGCCGTTCGGAGTCGGAAGAGTGTGGAAGAATATAAAGACGCACACTACAAATGGTAGGAGAAGCTCGGCCAAACACTGAGCTATATTGTGTAAGCGCCAAAAGTATTATTATTATTTTTATGTGTGTATTTTTTTTTTTAATAGGACTTATCTACAGACACCACCGTTTATGATAACGGAGATGCTATTTCACCTTATATTCTCCATAAACCAAATTGTGCTATTATTATTGGGACCTTCAATCTTCAGGGACCTGAGTTAATTTAACCTCTCCAAGAAGTGTACTGTAAAGTAGTCCATTTACTCCCCGCTTTTCAAATCTAGCCAGCTTATCACACAATACTCTAAGACCTTCTCCAGATAATTTTATTGTTTAAAAAAGTGTAAGAAATGTCCAAATTCGGGCGTAAACATATTTTATATGCCCTCGCGAAAAATGTATTTATGTGTTATATACTCGTACATACAAAGGTAGATACTAACTTTCTTGGGTATCCAGCAATTTTTTTTTTTAATTTTCGGAAATAGCCGAGAGATGCAATTGGGGGCATTTTAAATAAACGGGTTTGAATATATTCCTGCCTACTCAACGGCGTTGTCATTTTAATTTTTTTTCATAAAAAAAAGTTCTTTGCTAACTAAATGTGAGTGTAAAGTAAATTGAATTCATAACGCACTTGCGAAAAATACCTTTATATAAAAAGTAGGAGTGTTTTAAGTCTGATTTCAAGTAGTCTATGTAGACCCGTGCTTTTCACCCATTAGGGCTGTGTTCAAAAAATCAGATGTGGGAAGTATCGATACCAAAAATACTCAGAACTCCATTCCCAAAAGGTTCGACAGTATTTTATTTTTTAAAGAATCGATACTTAGTTCTCAAAATCACTCAGTAAACACATAAACTTTAAAGTACTCAGAACTTAAAATAGTTCAAAAGTACTCAAAAAACTCGTATACCTGCACTCTGGATCGATAGTACTTATCTCTTTTTATATTCACTTTCAGAATGGTTTTACTCAATTTATTTTTTTTTTTAAGTTACTTGTACGAGTATTGTACTGCAGTCGAAACTAATACTATCAATAAATATGTGTTTTTTTAATTTTTTTTTATAAAAGTTTACATAACAATAAAATTATTACATAAACTAAAGGTAAACGCAGCGCTAGCATCGGAGGCTTTCGGCTGGCATGTTGACTAGGGCGGTATCAAATGCGTCGGAGTAGGTCGGTATCTCTGAGGAAATTATATATCCTGCTAATATTGTTGTCCGTCGGGTTTTTTAACAACTGTGAAGGATTAATATTGTTAAAGAAGTGAAGTCTTTGGGCTTCAAGTGTCGGGCAGCAATGCAAGAGGTGGTTAATGCTGAGTGAAAACTTACAAAACGGGCAGCAACTAGCAGCAGCGCCTTGAAGCATATGGGAGTTTGTAATAATAGTGTGGCCAAGCCGGAGTCGGGTATATGGAGTAATGTAGTTTGACGGCATGGACGGAGAAAAGCAGGGTTTTGTACGACTGGGATTGATTGAGGAGTAGTAATGGCTATACCGGCTTCACTCTGCAAGCAGTTTTTTTTTGCCTCGCATGGTTGATAATCCAGTAGATGTCCTTTTTAAAGAGAACGTTGGAAGTTATGGTAGGTGTAACAACCATATCTTTAGCGACCTTGTCGGCAATCGTGTTGCCCTTTATATTGGCGTGACCGGGGATCCACCTGATTTTGATGTTCCGGGGGGTGTGAGATTAGGATTTCTTCAATGCTTTCAATGACGGGGTTGGTTTGGTTACATCCCTTTTTAGCTTGAAAACATGACATACTATCAGAGCAAATTATAAATTTTCCTTTATTTCGTACAGAATAAAGCATCGCATTGAATATTGCCACAGCTTCTGCTGTGAAAATGGAGCAGAAATTAAATAAAAAACCTTAAGTAATTACTTCTCCATGTTCTTTCACAACTGCAAAAGAAGTCTGTGTAGATTTTGAACCATCAGTAAAATCCAGTGGATTTGTATTTTTCTGCCACTTCAAGGAAATTTGCCTTGTATACATCGTTGGTAGTATTTTTCTTGTGCAGATGGACAAGTTCATTGATGAAAGAGTCCTTTTTAACCATCCAAGGCGGATGCACGCTTTTGCGAGTATGAGGCCTTTGGAGTGGAAGGCCGTTTTCCTTAGCGAATTTAATGCATAAATAAACGGATGATTGTACTTTGGGTGAATATGTGTTTAAGTATTCATTTGAATATAAAATAATATTTGCTTCGTCGAATATTAAAAGATGCCCCTGATAAGATTAAATTTTAAAATAAAAAAGTACAATTTCGATATATTCCAACACTAGAAAAAGTTATGTGTTGAGTAAAATGGTCGAGCGTTTTATATTTCCAACCGAAATTATACAAATATTTGTATATGGAAAATTGAAAAATCTTATGTTCGGAGCCGGCGATCTGCTGTACTAGGCCATCTCGTTGATAAGTTATTGATTGGCAAATATTTGTTTTTTGGTCGTGTAATATGTACCATAAACATACACACATACTTTTTATGCACAATATTTCATATTTTCATGGCACAAGTATGGTACAAGTTCTTGCGGGCATGCAGCGAAGTTTTGAAAAAACAGCATATGCACAATAAAAAAAATATGTGAAAATTGCAGTCGTTCTAATGAAACATTAATATAAACATTATTTTTAAATAACAAAATTATTTTTGCGCTGCATTAATACATGATTGCAAAAATTATAATTTAAGTATAACATAGTTATTAATTCTCCGGGTTTTTCGTTAATTTTTTAAACGTTCTTGAATACCGAATAGAAAATCTTCAAAACTATGTTTTTACCTAGATTGTAAAGATCGCTAAAAAATTTCGTAAACCCAAAATATTTGCTAGAAAATCGCAAAGAAGTTATCGTATACACTGTCAGAAGAAGAACGAGTAATTCCAATATTAAGTTAGTTTTATAAAAACTAAATATAAATTGACACCATACCATAGATACATATACATATGTATGTGTAGTTAGTGTTTTTTTTTTACTTATAACAAAAATTTTGGTTTTTGTTGTGATCACATTTTCTTTTTTATTTTAATTCAAAATAACTTTTGCTTTTCACGATAATTATAATAAGCTGACCGTGGTGCCTGATTTTTCAAATTGACATTTTTTAAATAAATAATTTTAGAACCGGTAATACAAAAAGATCGAACACCCTATTAAAACAAATATAATTTACAGAGTAGAGTAAATATTTCACGTTGAATATAGAAAAATATTGGAAAAACAGGCACACATACATATATCTATATGTATTATAAAAATACTTTATTGGTTAAACTTGTCAAGCGTAATAAGTACGCGAAGTTTGGCGCGGATTTTTCAATTAATTTTAGACATACACCTATTTTAAAATTTTTTTTATATAAATCTAACTTGTTGCTGTGAAAAGTAGCTGTGACATTAAATTCAATTTCAAACATTTTTACCACCTTTCTTAGTGAGCTCATAAGTAATATTTGTGCCAAGTCTGGTGAAGCGATCGCTGAGGTAGAACTTCTCAAAATAGTACCAGAAGTCATGTTTGCATACAAGGACTTTCAAAGACTTTCAAGGACTTACAAAAATGTTTCTAAAAAAATCAAGAGACAACTTTTAACTAATTAAAAAATTGCGGCTTTTACCGTAGCTGCGCAGTGATGTACATACATACATACATATGTACTACATACAGTAGTAGTTCTTAAGTCAGTTTCAGTTCAGATTTTTGTTTATTACTTTTCACTTAAATACGTGCATTTGTATATTTCCGGTTAGAAGTGTTTATTATTATTATTTTGTAAATGAAGCGTGATGAGCTATGCCAAATTATAAACGAACTTTCTTGTTTATATTTTACGACCGAGTTTTTCGTTTCACATTTATAACTACAACATATATATATACATATGTATGTAGGTACATAAATTCATACGAGTACATACAAATGTACGTATGTACATATATTCATTTTCTTAAAAAGCGTGCTTGTAATCCTAAGAAATATATGATTGTTTGTATACTTATTTGAACATTTTTATGTATAGTTATATATCTTTAAAAGAGCTGTTTTGGGTTCAAATCACACTTGGAAATGAGAAATGATAAAATTATATTGCCTAGTTTATCGCTTTCTTTAATAAGTAAATACATTTTGTGTATACAGAAATATAATACATACATACATACATAAGTAGTATATGTGTGTATATATATTAAAGCGGCCAACGAAATCATATTTTTCTAATTCTTGGTTATTAGGAATATTTGTGTACCTCTAGTTAAAGCATTAAGTCACATACAGATTTACATACATATATGTATAACTAAATTCCTGTATAAAACAATTAGAAGTCTGTTTAATTCATTTTATGTAAATACAAAATACTTGTTATCTACGAAGTTTGTGCTTTACTCGCAATTGAATTGAAAGAATAAAGTGACGTTCAGACAGTGCCTTAATTGAGGCAATTATTAATTTTTGTCTACATTAATTTGAACTGTCGGAATTGGCTCTAAGAACTGTACTTTTAAAATATAGTACGGACGCATCATACCCATAAACTTGTCATCTTAGGTCATTTATTAGTGCAACTTTTAGATAAAATAGTTTTGTTCGCTGTTATACAAATGGGCATAGACTAAAGTTTGTGGCTGGTTGGATTGGACCTTCAAATTTAAATTACCCCCAGACTAAAGTCAGTTTGCTCAGATTTTTTGGAAAATGTTTACGCTTATTTTCAAACTAATCATTTTGCTTTGCCAGCAGGAATTACGAAAAAAATTGGACCCTTGAAGTGCATTTTCAATTATTAGGTTTCGCACATGTGTATCTACTAGAGAACGGCATTGAGTGTACTCATCCCTTACCCGACATCTCCATATAAAATAGCTGATGTTCCAACATCTGTCATTTTGATAGAAAATGTGAGAAATATATTGAAAAGTTTTTTATATATTTGGGCATAGGCATTTGAAAGATGACGTCGAACCATGATTCAATTATAAAAGGGTTTGTAATTAAGCAGCTAGCTCCCTCACTTTTGTTTCTTAAAAATAAAAATAGTACGTAGTAACCTGAAAACTTTTTAATACCAAAAACTAGCAGGCAACACTTTTTGTTTCTTGAGTCCGCGAAAACGGTAAGTTCAAATCCGGCTTTTAAAGTCAGCCTTTTTTCTAATTACAAGACTGACCCCGTATCGTAAATATTTCATGTAAATGTGTATAAATGAAGCGCGATTCCATTGAATACTTTTCGCACGCATATAAATTCGATGTGACGGAGTGGTAAGTTTTGTAATTTCTAGAATGAATAGGTTTAAATAAATGAAAAATAATGCAACATAATGTGATAATCGTCCAAGAACATGAATTTGTAAGAACTAAATTTTTGAGTTATGAAGTTTGATTAATTTTTTTTGTAATATATAAAGATTCACTTTCTTAAATTTCGTATTATTATGGTTTTCGCCGTCCAGGAGTTCGTCATAATATTAAGAATTATCCTGATGTCAATGATATACATACATACATACATATATGTAAATAAAAGAAATAAAGCGAATAAATAACTTAAATATTTCAAGATAATGTTTTATGATCAATCGAAATTATTTATCCTTTAGTTCATGAGGCAAATAAAAATTTTCAAAAATTTAAAAAAAAAAATACCAATAAGTACATAATTTTGTTTTGTAAGCGTAGCTTTTGTATTTCTTAATTTAAATAAATTGCCTTCTAAATTTGTAGTTAAAAAAATCAATAACATTTTACTACTAATTATTTACTTTTTAAAAAATGGAAAAAATGTCTAACCCGTTTTGCGTACTACGTAAAACAACCCTTTATAAAAGAGTGTCAAAATTCGAATGTCATTATTTACCTAACCTTTTATAATTGAATCATGACGTCGAACAAGTAAGTTCCCTTCCAAATACATTAAAAATGTAAAAATTGGCCTTAAGCTCATTTAAAACAAATAATGAAATAATTAAATAGGTCAAAAACAACAAAATGCAATAGAAAACAATTAAGTTTTTGCTTCTGAATAAAAATACCTACTGTGTTCAGCCACGAAGTTTACGGGCAAGTGAAAATTAGCGGTCAAAGTAACAAAGTGATAGCTTATTTCAAGCAATAGATGTCAAAAAAAAAACTCGGATATATATCAAAGCGAATTCATTCAAGATGTTATACTCAACAGACATATAAGTAAAAAATTGTGTTTAGTTTGCGGTGAAAATGTCAGAGAAACTTAGAAAAACAAAAATAAACAAATGGGTGGAATTCCAAATTTGACAAAAAAAGCAAACGTACTGAGGCTTTACGAGTATAGTAAAAATATTGTAATGAATTTCTTAATAATATTATGTGCTGCTTGTCTTACACATGGAATTTCCATCACGAACGTACATAAATAGAAATTTAAAATGTAAATAAAATAACCATTTTGACACTTTCACCGCATAAGGCGCAAATAGAACAAACAATCAGCTGATGAGAATATACCATCTTTTATGAATTCGCCTTGATATATGAATGTACATATGTATATTGCTGACATGGAGAAATAAGCGGTCTCCATTGACAGTTTTTTTCTGACATACATACATATATTTTAGGACATCAACTTTTTCTTGTGGAGTCGTGTCCTTAAACTTGATACATTGCCGTTTGCTGTTAAGCGTTCATTCTTGTTCACACAGAAACAGAAGGCTGACATGAAACCTCTACAACTTACTTTCACGGAATTTAACTTTCCTGGTTAAGACTAAATATGTCGATATGTTTTGGTGATACACCTTAATGTACACTTTTCCATGTATGAATGTTTATAAATACATATATGGTGGTTGGTAATTTCAAACGTACATGCGTATGTAGGTATGTACTTTTTACCTGTTTGGCCAGCCACGTACGATTCTCAGGTAGGAAGAGAGTGACTTATGAGCATTAGCGGTCGAACATTTCCAAACGTCTTCGAAATTACTTACTCCATGACTTGAATTACTAAGGAAAAAAAAAACAACAGCTACCCTAACTTTCGAAATCGCTAAACGCAAATGCAGACCTACATATGTACATACATACGTAGGTACCTAATCTCCAATGGAAGCGGCGACTGGATTACGACTCATGAATCAACTGGAATTTGTTAAAGTCAACGTTGAGCACTCTCTCGATGGAATTCGCTTCCCCACAAGCGCACACAAGCGGGTTTCTTTTTTAACCAAAAAAAAGAGCATTGTGTTCGGATCTACATATAAATGGTGAGAAGATGAGGCATTGAATGCGCACAATCTCTGCTGGTTTGTTGTTGTTTCGTTGCCTTTTCCAAAATTTGAAATTCAACATCGCTTATGAACAGCAGCTAGTCGCTTCTAAGCAGCAATGCCATCGTTCATTTCATTTTTGACAATCGAACGGAGCCAAAGCGTTTGCGAACGTTGCTGCTTTGACCGCGTGGCATTCTACAACTATGTAGAAAAGGCAGCCATGTGGACCTAGTACATACATACATACATTCTAACATTAATATTATTAATAGAAAATTGAATTTTTAGTTTTCAATAATCAGTGTATTTAAAATAATTGCTATTCTGCGCATTTGAGGTGGTAAATCAATTCAATATTTACACACCGTGATCCCGCAGAAATATTAAATTATAAAAAACGAGTCTAATACCGTGTTGAGTCAACCGAAAAAAATATTCATGGTGACTTTAACCCCGTAGGACGCGTACACGTGTTTCTTTTTTAGATTTATATTAATTGGAATTAATTGTGCTTTAATTGTTATAATTTTTTTCTAAATTTAATAGATTTAAAGTATCACTTTCTTGCAGTACGCTTTCGCTTAATTTAATTGTCATTAAGGGATTAGAGAATTTAAGCTGCAGAATAATTTGTCTTGCTATCGGCAGGCAATTTCCGTCGAACCGTAATCACGTGGCATAACAATTTCGTATTTGCATCGATTTGGTGGTTACATGCTGTACGTTTGTCTGTGTGTCTCCTGATTTACATACCAATGTGAAAAATAGTATAAAAATAACTAATTTTATTTACATAATTTACATGGTGATGCGATTAGAAATCGTATCACGATTGGTTGGCTTATGGTAAAGCCAGTACGAGGGATGACTTTAATTTCATACATGGAAGTACATAAATATGTTTATACATATGTATGTACATATGTACATACTCGCATAAAAGTACATCATACTTCCATTACTCGATTAAATTAAAAAAAAGAAAATAAATTTTTTATACTCGACCTTTTAAAGCATGGAATATATTTAGGAGGTATAGTGTTAAAAATTTGTTTTTTTTTATTATTTATTCTTCAAATTAGCTTTCCACGTCATCTGAATATAGTACATTTTTCTCATTAGCGTTGGAAAATCTGCAAACCATTAATATTTTTCGGATTTTAAATAATACGAAAGATTACTAAGAACCAGCTCTGGCCTATAAGATGGGAGAACAATCACTCAAGTTCTCTTATCTGGCGAAAATCAACATAGTAAAACGCTCGGCTTCAGTTAAATTTTGAGGTTTCATTCGAGTTGTTTGTTAACTAACTGCCACCTACATGAAAGACATCATTGTTACTGCCAGTTAGGAAAGAATCATGGTGGAATAATATAATATAATATTTCACCATGGGAAAGAATGACCTCAGTAAACGTCCTAGGCGATGAAATTTTTGAGACCCTCGTATTTTGCATATTGTAATCTTTCTATAACTGTACTGCACCCACAAGCTTTGACTTTTTAATTTCCTTCATTTCATTTTTAATATTCTTCAATTGAAATGGAAAAACCTTATAAACACAATGTCAAATTTTAAAAGAAATTTATAACATTTAAAAAATTGTTTATCAAATTATCGAACTTTTAAACATATTTTGGTAATTTTTTAAAATATATGTACATTTTTTTTTGACTAAACCTAAAATATTGTTCAAGAAGCTACAATTAATGTTGAGTTTTCTCCATTTTTTTATTGACGCTTTTCAGTACTTTTTTCATATATTTATATATGCACATATGTATATAAATATATATATTCATATCTATGTACATATGTACATACATATATGTATGTAGGTATTTCATATACATATTCCATAGGTATATATTTTATACATATATCTATTTGTGGAGCAACCACTTGAAACTAACATCTCATTATACTTAAATAAAATGGATGGCATACTAAAAAAAATGTTATGTACGACGTTATACAGTTATTTTAACTTATTATAAATTTTATAAGAAACCTTTAAACATGGAATTATAAAGTTTTTTGAGATTGAACTCTTTTTTTATAACGAAATCTAATATAAATTAAATAATAGAAAAATAAACAGTCAAATTTTGTCAATCTATGGATGCCGTATAATCCACAACTGAGCTATACACTTAGGTCTTTTTGCGATGTATGCGTTCCTCAGAAGGTTGCATAAGAAAAATCCGCATAAAAAAGTTCTTTACATTCATACAAAAATGGAGCAATCGTTCAAAAAAATATCGTTCCAAAAAACTTACAAAAAACAAAAATCGAATGAAGCGCTGGCGAGAAGTAGGCTACGCTTTCTAGGGTCGCCTCTTTTTGGCGAACTCGGAGAATAAGGTCATATAGACGCAAGGTGCTTAACGCGACTCGTCAAGAATTTTGAATGGTTCAGCAAGGGGGAGTGAACAGCTAGCTGGTGGTATCACAACGGGCTTTGTTGTTAACGCTGGTTATCAGTGACATCCACACCTGCCTACCTACTCTAATATTTTTTAGGAAAACGAACCAATTTATTTCTTCAAGTTTAACATATACATATGTATCATTATATTTAAAACTAATAAAACGAGCTTAATCTAAGCATATATTAAATGAACAAATCACTTAATCAAAAACAAAAAATAGTATTACAATAAATTTATGAATTAAGTATGTAATTACAAGCAAAATGGAAAGGCGAATAAATAAAGAATTTGAAAAAAAACGTCATAAGAATCGTAACTCTCTATTTCTCCTTCACACTAAAAAAGTGTTAACTCTAAAAAGAAAAATCGCTTAAGCGAAAAAGAATTGTTTGAGAAACCTCATAAATTCAAAGCCGCATAAAAAAACCGCATAAAAGGAGACCTAAGTAAGTAAAGTTCACTTTAAGCCTTTACGCTTGTTCTGTATGCACATTATAAAAAATTTTCGGAAAAATTCTACTAGTCGGATAAAAATGCATGGTCAGTGCATGTACGAGTATACGAACGCTTTTTAAAAAGCGTATCGTCGTTTAAGGTAGAAAATCGCATACCTACATAAATATATTCATTCTGCGAAAAGAAAAGAAAAACAGACCAAAATATCTTTATAAGATAATATAATTTAATATATCGGCACAATTTTAAAACAACTTATTAAACAGGAAATGATATAGTTTTTAGCAGCTTTTGCCAAACTGTGATAACTTCGTATACGCTGTTTTGCATGATTGTTTTCCAAAGAAAGCGGATTTCCAACCATTACAGTTAGCCAAAGATACTAAACAAAACCTGCTAAAAAACGATTCAATATATATTTATTTATAATTTTTGTATTTCAAGTGCGGTAATTCAAGCCCTGGCTGTAATTATTCATATTTATGTATCAAGGTTTCGTGATAAAATAAAGCATAAGTAGGAGAGAGTGGTCCCATACCGTCTTTCTAAATGGCAAAGGCAATAAAGGAGGAAAAAATCAAATTTTCTGTTCAGTTCAAAAATTTACTCTCTAGAGGGATCAGTTAAACGGCAAATGTATTTTATGAGAAGCTTTTTCATGGCTGGAATACCCTCAAATTCGAACCTCGACCTCAGCGGCATATCGAATTATAGCACGCACCGCTACCCACTCGACCGCAGCGGCCACTACAATCGATTATAAAGCCAAAAAAACAAGAAAAACAACGAATGCATTATGCGTAGAATGAAGTCCAGTTAAAAAATTCAAGAACAATTCCAAACCGAATTTTTTAAGCTCGGCGATTAAAACTTAATTTGAATCTTACCGTTTTGAAGTCCTTTGTCACAATTTTAATATTGTTGACATACACTTCTTCCAGACGTTCTCCTGTTTCAATTCCTCCTGGGTTTGTATTTTTATTATTTCTGTGATGCAGCAGCAATGTTGATCGAGGAATTGCGCAGCTGCACGAGGCGGCAGTCCAAATAATAATAATTTGGCGCTTACACTATATAGCTTAGAGGTTAGCCATTGACTATATTCAAATTAGCAACAGCAATGATTAACTAAGAAAATACAAATATTTAGGTAAATACCCATTTAAAAGTAATTGGTGCAATATTAAAATGTCTCAATTTCATTCATATGTACATACATACATATGTACATATACATATTAAGTTTATTTCAGAAAATGTGCAATTCAAACAGTCTTTTGATGGGCGCTCATTGTGTGCACTGTATTTGTAATAGATTTATGTTCTATGGTTGCATTTAGCATAAAGGCGCATAGTTGCCGTATTAGATTGTTCAAATTTTATTAGAATTGTGCAAAATCAAACTACAAATAATGTGGCAACAGTGGAAATTTAGAAAAACAGCTGATTCGTCGCAAAATATTTGTTGTGGACTTTTTGGAGAGAGGCAAAACATTAACATTAACAATTACATTAATCAGTGAAACCAAAATGTCTATCGAATATGCAGATCTTTGTTCTGTAGTTCTGAAGCAGGTTTTTGGAGCAACTGTGCAAGCCGTTGCTGACTGCTTATTCTGTGCGGTTTCCCGCACGTTGCCGGCAATAGCAAAAACAACAAAACTGTCCCGTAAAGAGGTAGGCCGAGTAGCCTAACAATAAGTGGTTCGTATAAGAAAATGTTCCCTCATTTTAGGTATCTATGGCCCTAGCAGTGCTAATTAAATATCAACTCGTAGTGTTTATGCCTTGCGACACAAATCCTTTTTTGGCGGAGTATGTGTTAAAACGCGACGAGATTTTCTACATATTGCGCTATCCGGGGTAAAAGTTAGAGTAAGTTTGCTCTTCAAAAAAACTATATTAAAGAACCTTTCATTTCCTCAGTTACATACAACTGATACACACAAAATATGGAGCGGTTGGTGCTGCTATTGCTGAGGAGATTTTACATGCTGGTGCACAGACTGCTACCAATGTACTGCTTAAATGCATGGCTAATTCCGAAGCAAAGGAAAAAATTGAATCGTATCGGGATAATTTTTTGGCTATGGTAAGCGCTAATTATCTAATTCGTTTGCCACAACTGGCATCTGTCGAAGAGGAGGCTGTGCCAAAACTACAAATCGATGCCTACCAATACTTTGCGCCTCCAGATATAAATCTGCATTTCATAGCACAAGTGCAGGCAGGAGCAGAAAAAGTGGAACAATCTGCAGATGCGGACATTCATTGGCACATAAATTTCAGTCGCTTTCATCAGGATTTCCGGGATACGGTTATGATAAATGCAATTGAGAGAAAACTAGGTACCAGCGCCAGTGAATGCTTCAAATATATGCTAAAGCAAATGTATGAGCGCACAGATCCGTGGCAAAAGGTATTTGTTAACGTATTGTTCTTGAAGAGTTTCCTTCATCTTACTTTCTATTTTAGGAAAGCTCAAATCCTTTCACTTTAGCCGAAATAAAGCAAATGATTGAAAAGAAGTCAAATAATCTGGATTTAATAAAACATTTGGATCAATATGTATCACTGTTAGGTGTGTAACAAATATTGTTCATTGTTTTTTGTAACAGTAATGTGTAATTTATGTACAATTACTTCCTATGCAGCTGATGATCCATTAGGCTTCATAAGGAAAGTCGGTGAAATGGGCGGTGGGCAGTATGTTGTGAATTTAAGCCGCGCGTTTGAAGAATTGACACTAACCTGGTTTGGCCGTGTGATAACAGAACGCTATGGTTCAAAGGCCTCGCGTATTTTTCGCATAATATATATGAAGAAATTTATAGAACAAGAAGATTTGCAAAAAGAAGCAATGATACCTGCGCGGGAGGCAAAACTATTATCCTACTATCTATTTCAAGATCAGTTCATTCAAATAAAAACGATAAGAAAGGCGGGTGGTGGTGGCACAGGACCAGCTAAAGCGTTCTTTTTGTTCCATTTTAAGCCTAAACAGGTAATATCTTTATAATATAAAGTAAATTAAAAAAACAATTAATATTTATCTTTGGTTTTGCTAAGTTGCATATATGTATGTATATATATAAATTTCTGTGTTGTTTTTAGAGCGTTCGGATGATATTAAATATTTGCTACAAAGCTTTGTACAACACTATTGAACGTTCGAATTTTGAAAAGTCTGAACACAAGCGATTGATTGAAAAATCGCAAAAACTGGACAGCATTGTTGCGACAATGAAAGAGCGTGGGGAATCTGCGGAATATATAGACGAAGTACGAAATACTCTTTAATTTCTACAATAACTTAAAAGATATTTTTAAATAATCCGCTTTTTTTTTGTTATTGTTATCGTAGATACTTGAAACTTTGACGCCACCTGAAAGAGAAATTCTGGAAAAGGTAAAATCTCGTATAAAAACGCTATCGAAAGCGGAATTCACAATAGATAGTAGCATATTTTTATTGCAAATGTATTTGTATCACTCCAAAGGGCCAGCAGTGATTGCGAGTAAGGATAAGAAATAAATAAAAATTATTGGTATTTATTTAAATATGTATATAAAAATTTTCCTTTCATTTATTATTAAAAAATTTGCTTTTAAAAAGTCTTAAGCTTTAAAATTATAAATTAATATGCTGCAACTAAAGAAATCGGTCTATGTACAAATGAAAAATACCCACATTAACTACTCTGCAAAAAAAAATTTTCGAAATCTTAACGAATTCTTAAAAGGTATCGTGTGGAATGGTATACACGAACACGTAAAATATTTTCTGTACAAATTCATAAGTTACCAATTTTTTTTCAGAAATTTCAAGAATTTAGCGTAAAACCGAATCACATTAAAATTTTCGCTGAGAAATAGGAAATATTTTTTAATAACTTTGAAAATTATGATTTTTTTTTTTTTTTTAATTTCCCGAATTTGTGGTTTGCGGGCTATATAAATATTTCATATGGGTTTGAGTATGAAAAATCATACATTCATAAATATTGTAAATGCTCTGTATATTAGATGAAATGCTGCGAAATAATGCTTAGATACTAAACTACAAATATTATAGCTAATGTAAAACTAATAGTACATAATTTAAATTAATATGTGTTAAAATACAGAGTGCGATAAATAAGCGCTCTATGTTAGGGAGGTTAATGAAATTGAAGCTGGAAGTAAATTCATATAACTTTCTGATAATTTAAATATTAATATTTCAGCTAAGAAATGAAATTTAAAAAAGATAAATTTCTATAGTACTGAACAAGAATAGAGCGTAAAATTTAATGAAAATCCACTCTGTTTGTATTTTGAGAGTACAAACTAATTTATGCTTTAGCAACGAATTGACGCTTTTTGTTTATGGCAATATGAATGAAATTTTGAAAAAGTAATGCATATGAATTCGATTTTATCGAAGATTGTGTAGATTTATATGAGACTACATTGCAGCGCCATTAAAGTGCTCATACATATGATCCCAGAACTGTTGCCGTTCTGCCTCCGGATTGCTACGCATCTTCATATTAACAGAGATATCTAAATAACTGATGTCTTCCATCACAGTGTGTGGGTCTAAAGGCTCCCACTTTGTTGTTAACATTGTGTCCTCGTCGTTTTGTGGTGTGGGATTACTATTGAGGAATGGAATTTGCATAAAAAGTTAGCAAGTAAATGAAATAACATAAATATACTGTTTATATAGTACACTCACCCATACTTGGCGAAATTCGTCCACATACGCACCATACGATTTTTAACTAGCACCTCCGTTGAGCGTGGATCCAAGCTAAGGTTGAAGAATCCGAATTTAAATAAATAACCCAGTTCGTCACCATGACAAACGCCTGGTCGTGTAATGCCCAACATGCGCTTGTACAGTCCCAGCGCACCATCATACGAAAAGCGATACATATAAACAGGCGCTTTGCCATATTTAGCGTGATTTCGCGCAGTCTTTCGTATGCCCTGCAGGAACATTAGATCCGTTAAGAGCTGGAATCACAAGTGAAACTATTTATTATGAGTTCAATGAACTTGAATGTTCGACATATATGTATGTATATGTACGTACGGCTATCATTTCCTCCACCGAATCAACGCCAACTTGCTTGTTGCCCAAATAGAAGTTTCGTATGTCGCGCGTTGCACGTTCACGCTCATCTGTAACGTTCAAGTCCCTTGGCACCATACGCGAAAAATCATTCTCGATTATCTCCAGTAGTTTTGGATTTTTTCGCAGTCCTAAAATGTGAGTAGTAAATTTTGTATGAATATTATTCATAAAACTAAGCGCTAACCTTGACCCAAAGCGAAATATTAACTTATTATTATTATTTTAAGACTTCATCTCATCTAATTATATTTGCTCATATCTACTAAAAAAGCTAATCCATTCGAAATGAGAATTGAGTTATTCAAATAAAAATAAAAATTCATTGGCATTGAAGCGAAGCGGAAAAGTCTTGAAATGTATATGTATATATGTATATGTACATATGTAATACAAATCGAAATTTCGTTCACTCACTTCTTATGAAGAGCATCGCTTCGTGCGTATTATAGCCCGTCATATAAGGCACGCTGCTATGGATCTTTTGTTGTTGGTACATTTCATTAGGATGTTGTGTCATTAAGGGATCTTCGTAGAATATTTCACGCTCGCCGGGCTCATTCCAATAACCCTCTACAACCGGCACAAATGGCAAGCCAATATTGTTGCGTGAATCTTCCGCTGTAAGTGTTGTGGGAGCTGCCTCCACCAATTTCATTGCAGGCACACGGCGCAAAAAATCTAATATCTCCTCGGTATCATTGGCGCCCACATAACCCAAATTGGCGGCCAGACGAAAAGCGCGCTCGGACGAGCTAACAGCCATGGACCAAGGATTAAGCGCCGAACCGCTTTGAGAGATCGCACGATGGAAAAGTCCTTCGGCGAGGGGTGCAAGCAGCAGCGTTTGTACGCTTGAGCCACCAGCCGATTCTCCGAAAATTGTCACCTGCTTTGGGTCACCGCCGAAGGCGACGATATTGTCGCGCACCCATTTTAAGGCGAGCACTTGATCCTGGAAATAAACAAGTTTTTATAAAAAATTGTGTACAAGCCTTTATGTAAATAAGAGTGCTTCAAAAATTAAAAAAAAAAATTAAGGTCTCACTTTGTCTACTCTATTTTAACTAATTTGTAATACTTACTGTTTAATATTAACTACTTTATCTTATTTATTATTAAAGAGACTATTTGTTTTTTTGGGGTTTTTTGAGGACCAATAACAGATAGTTATGTAATATAAAATAAATAATTGGTTATAATTTTTTTGATGCTAGCTGAAGAGATACAAGTTTTGGGGGTTAAAAACTATTGATTTTCAGTGACTGTTTACGATTTCTGATAAAAAATGCATCAGAAATTTTGAGCGCTTGGAGCGACCTCTCAGAGCATCAAAATTCCGACTTAATTTTTTTTGCTGAACTACCCTAGTAAAAATTCTCACCTTCAAGCCCTGATTGCCTGGCGCATCAGGACCAGCGGTCAAAAATCCCAAGGGGCCCAGTCGATAATTGAGTGTGACCAATACAATATTCTCTGCAACTAAGTAATCAGGACCATAGAGGAAAGTGTTGCCGGAACCGAATGAGTAGCCGCCGCCATGCAGCCAAACCATAACAGGCAAAAGTTGATCACTAAAGTGAAGAGTGGGCAAAATTAAAGGCGATATAAAAGAAAAAATTATTTGTGGAATGTAAAAGCGGTGAATAAAATCTGAATTCAACTAAAATCATCGATTTTCACCGAGATTAAAACTCACTCATCCACTCTGGGTAGTTGTGTGGTGAAAACATTTAAAAACAGGCAGTCCTCGCTGCCCTTAAATGTGTCCAATATCATATTCTTGTGCGGACAGCTGTTGCCCTCGCGTGATGCATCGCGTACGCCGAACCAAGGCTTCTCCGGTTCAGCAGCCCGAAATCTGAAATAATAAAAATTATATATGTAAGTAAGTATGTATATTCGCACATGAGCTTTTAGGTAGTACATATCTATGTACATACATATGTACGTATGTATGTGTCTGTGCAAGTGATATACCTTTTGGCTCCAATTGGCGCTTCACCATAGCGTATGCCCTTAAAGCTGTAGTAGCCACCATGTTCGCCCGATCTGTATTTTTGAAACCGTCCACGAACCTTGCCCAAAGAGGTTTGGACTATAACATTTGTATCTTTCTGTAAAAGTAAAAGAAATTAAAAAGAAGGATATTAGATATCTATTCGTACATACATAAACTTTTCAGTACTAAAATATAAATAGAAATAATTAAGTGCCTTTGCGCTTAAGCGCGCATTTGAAACATCTGCACAATTAATTAATTAAATTGTTTTAATGAAAATTACTAAAAATATCATCCACATTTTCTGAATTAGTTATTATTTTTGTATTTAAAAGTGAAGTATCTTCGTTTCAATATAATAATAATAATAATTTGGCACTTAAACTATATCTGTGGCTTCCCGTAATAACCGAAAAAGTCACTTTTTTTGCAAAATCTAGTTAATGCAAAATTTGACATCTGTGGGTGTTAATCGTTCGAAAGAATGTAAATAAGTACTTTTATATTGAATATTGTGGCTAAATTTTCGTGAGTGAGTTTTTCGGTTATGCCGGGAAGCCAGATATAGCTCAGTGTTAGGCCGAACTTATCCTACCATTAGAAGAGTGCGTCTTTATGTTATACTACAAATGGATACAACTACAGTTTTTTGCCAACTCCAAACAGCAGATGTATTTTATGAAAAGCTTTTTCATGGCAAAAATACCCTCGGAGGTTTGTCATTTACTGCAGAGGAGTGATCACTATTAGAAAATAACTTTTTCTATAATTAACATTTACTTGCCTTGGCTAAGATTTAAACCTGAAACTTAACAGCATATCGATTTATAGCACGCTCCGCTAAACTCTCGACCACAGCTCTTGGCTTCAATGCAATGTTTTTTACCTGAGACCACTAAGATTTACTGCAAAGTCGGTTGAAGCGCAGTTGTTTTTAATCTACAGAACATAGTTTTTGCATATGCATAATTTACTCTCTATACTTAGTCACAAATATATATTACTGAAATATTTAAGTATGCACATACATATATATGTACATATGTATGTATGTACATATTTACAAATATATAAATTTGATTTGATTCTTGTTGGCCTTGTAAAAACTTCCAAATTCTCTAAAAGTTTAGCTTTATAAAAATTCTCGATCGTTTCCTTGACACGCTTATATGAGTGCAGACATAGTAAGTAATTAAGAGCATTAAGGTGTTTCAAAAAAAATTTATAGAAAAAGTAAAGTCGGAATTTTAATACTTTCATCTTAAGGTATTTTCTATAGCGAAAAAAATACAAATATTTTTTTTTAAACCAAATATTATTAAATGCATGTTTGTATTTTTCATGAGGTTGAAGATATAGAAATATTTTTTCAATATAATATAATTTTGGCGCTTACACTATATAGCTCAGTGTTTGGCCGAGCTTCTACTACCATTTGTCGTGTGCGTCTTTATATTATATCACAAATGGAGGGACCAACAGTTTTGTGCCGACTCCGAACGGCAGTTGTATTTAATGAGAAGCTTTTTCATGGCAGAAATACCCTCGGAGGTTTGCCATTGCCTGCCGAGGGGTGACCGCTATTAGAAAAAACTTTTTCTATGATTAAGATTTTGCTTGCCCTGACTAAGATTCGAACCTCGAACTCACCGGCATATCGAGTTACAGCACGCACCGCTACCAACTCGACCACAGCGGCTTCAATTTCTATTATTTTTTTCTAAATCCTTTGGGTGCAGTTTTTCGTGGTCATTGGCAAAACCATAAAAATATATAATATCAACGAACATAAGCACTTAAGTATTATTCGTTCTGAAGTTTACTAAATACAAAAATAGTTTGTCGATTTAAAACATTGGTTTTTAAGCATTCTATTAAAAACATTTTTTTCCTTTTCTTTTTTTATAAATAAAAGAAGCTTTGAGAGAGCGATCACTACATATTTTCTGATAAAAAAGAGAGGTACTTGTTGGATATAGAAATATAAAAAAAGACGAGTGCATTAAAATTATGACTTTATATATGTTTGGAACGCCCTAATGAACAAACAACTTAACTACAAGCGTACATTGTAAATTGTAAACCATTAGAACAAGCCATTAGCTTTGTGACGCGAGTTTTTAGCAAGTTTATTTCCACATACGTTTTATTACTTTTTCAATTCAACAAATTATAATAAAAAATTGACAAAAAGCGTAAGCGGCAGGTGCAGATTGTTTGTGAAACTTCAACATAGTTTTAAACTTGCCATTTGAAAATCAATTTTGGTCAATAAAAACCGAGTGCAATGCAGCGGCGTAAACACTCGAAACACTTTGATACACGCGCAGATATTTTGTGCTATTTTCTACAAATTTACGTACGTATATATGTACATATATATGTATGTAGATATGTACATACATATGTATAAACGAGTATGCACAAAACATTTTTGGGTATAAAGTATAAAATTTAAATAAAAATTTACCGAATTTATTTTAAATTTTCTACTATGTTTGAAACGTTGTTGTGCTCTTATCAGAGATTGAATTGTATTTTTAAATAAAATTCTTAGAAATATTTGTTTATTTTCCTGTTGACCTACTAAATGTTAATACTTTTACAATTTTATTAAAATAGCGGCAGATCAGTTGCTCTTGTTTGTAGTTTGTTTGTTTAAGAAAGATGAAATAAACACAACAGCCAACTCGGCTAGCGAAGCACAGCATGTAGCGTATTGGCTCTGCAACTCCGACCTCCCGGGTTCAAAGCTTGGCAGAAGTGGCTATGAAGAATAAATTTAATTAATTTAATAAAAAGAAGTCTGATGAGGAAATGTGGTGATTTCCGAAATAGTACTATAACTTCTACCATTAAAAACTGGTGTTGTTTTTTCACTAAAAATCTTCCGTAAACTTGCCTTGAACTCAATAAAATTGTAAAAGTATTCTTAGAAATAAAAAAAATATCGCTACCGTTGTTTAAGTCTTTTTGATTTATTACGACCATAATACACAGATTCCGAAAGTCATTTTACATTAAAGACAAGCGCGAGTAAGTTAAAATATAGATTGTTAAAAACGACTAGTATGAATAGAATGCATCAGCGGTAATCGGGTTTTGTTGTATTCGTGGTAATATTTACTATTTTTACAACGAATTCGGTTTTACACAAGTAAATCGCGAGCTCACGATGTTGTAATATCTGTCTTCGTGTCATTGTAAAATTTCCCGAACGGCTGATTGACGAGTATGTGCCACAAACAAATAAACAAAAGGGGGTAATATGCCATACTTGTATTTGTAGATGAAAACTTACATGTTCAACGACTCATCTTTTTTATTGCGATCAGCAGGGTCCAACCATTATATTTGCTAGCGCTGTTGTATTGGAAGTGGAACGTATATTTTATAGTTGGATTTTTAGTACATCTGCCTTAAAAAACCACAGAAACCACGAATACAAAATACAATGGCAAATACAACCGATCCCGAATACCCCTATCGTCTTCTTAGAAATCAGTTACTTTCTCACATAATCGCATTCACATGAAACTTTCACGGCGAATTCAAAATGGTGTTGCCGACCTTGCGGCTAACAAAACACATTTCTTTTAAATGTTAATGGTAATGATATTGAAAATTCGAATATCCAAAGAATGAATCCCGTGTTTCTTGAATCTCTCACTTTCATTCGGTAAAGTTATCTCTTTCTTTCCAACGACTTTACAGTTTACCTGGTGTGACTGGCAAGCACGCGCCATCAGCTTTTTCAATTAACAGTCACATCATATTTCTAGGCAAGATGAACCCTTTTAAATTTATTTATTTATTAAGTTATTTATTAATTTATTTATTTATTTGTTTATAACAAACAACAACAATCAATTAGTTTTATTTCTAGTGTTAGATTGATAAATTATACATTATATTATTTGCATTAAGTACACATACATTTGCAGAAAGGACTTAATCACAGAAAACAATTTTTTATAGCGGTCACCCCTCGGCGGGCAATGGCAAACCTCCGAGGGTATTTCTGCCATGGAAAAGGTTTTCATATAATAAATAATAAAATACAGTAAATTCCTCTCTCGACGGACAAAAACCATATAATACATCAGGCGTTCGAAATCAGCACAAAATTAAAGGTCCCTTCATTTGTGAAAGAGTATAAAAACGCACACTTCAAATGGTGGGAGAAGCTCGGCCAAACACGGAGCTATATAGTGTAAGCGCCAAATTATTATTAATATTATTGATAGGATTCAGTTGAGAAAAAGAGAAGGGTATTGCTAAGGAAAAACGTAGCTAACAAATAACATAAATAATTTATTGAATGTCCAGCCTAGATTGAACCGAATTTGTTAGTTCCCTTCCGTAGTGCAATGTGTTCTAAATATGGACTGCATACACGAAAAACTAACGCTCACATATTTTGGAATTACAAGTTGTGTGAAGCAAATGAGTGGAACGAACAGATCGAGTTGTGTGAAGTCGTTCGTATAGATAATCGGGGTCCTGGTTTACCAATAATTTATGCATTTGAACTTCAAATAATAATTGGGGGAAATCGAATGTATCTTAAGAGCATGGGCAATGTTGTCAAATAAAATATTGGGCTTTGTATTACACGTGCTGTCGCAATTAGCACATAGTTAGTTCGCAACCGTAAAGCATCTTTGGAGGCAAATATGTTTTGGCTAGGAGTGTTAAGATGTTATATTTCCATGTCAAGGTTCTACTAAATGTCTTACTCTGGTTTATGACAGTGTCAACGAAATTTATAACGGCCATTGCATGCTTGTAAACCTGTACAATACTCTAAAATGAACGAATTATAGGAAGTAAGGATATTTATTTAGAGGAACTTTCCATCGAACGTTTGATAAGACTAATTACTCATAGCAATTGATCGCGGCTTGTGGAAAAGTGCTAAAATACATGTGTTCGCCAATGTCTAAGCAAGTCTGATTAATGTTACATTGATACGGATATACTTACGATATGTTCAATCATTGATAAGCTAATAGACCCGGACATTTTTGTTACAAGTCTTTCCGTTACGTGGATATTATTTTATATAGCGTTGAAACTCAAGAGAAATATTTTGTTAAAACTCGTTCTCTCAAATTATCGATCAAAGTCATAGATAATTGACATTCTATTTTAGCCACTGAACTAAACACCACTACGCACTACATAGCGAACATGTTTTCAAGCACTTGACTGATTTAGCGAGCAGCAAACGTGCAAACGTACTCGCATATCCATTACTAACAGCGCATGAATTAGTTGAATTCATGCTTCAATTGCGAATTTCCAGACTCCAAATGACAGCTTGAAATACTGGCACACCTCAATGTGCTATACTTGTACAATGTGTAGTTGTTGGCTATCAGAACTGCAAGTGTGTATCTCAATAATTAACTTGCAACGATTCGGCAAAGTACTTTTTAATGACTCCAAAAAAAAAAAAAAGAATAAAACTAAAGTGACTTGCTGTTCCGATTTAGGCAGTTGCAACTGTATTAACACATAGTACATACAAACATATTTTATATGTACTTGTTTAAAACATTTAGCAACAGATTTGGTAACGGTTTATTTGTTGACATATTCGACGTGGGCCCGCTTCTTTGGCCCCAATATTTTGCAGCGAAGGTCATTGTTGCGGTTAGAATGCCCGAGTGGCTAAGTGGTTTTTGATTGTTAGTTTGCATTTGTTTGTGGTGTTATTGTAAATACATATGTATTTATTTAGTAATTTTCGCATAACTAATTGCGTTTTTTTATCGCAATTTGATGGCATTTTAATTTTCATGTACATAATTACTTACCCGCAACGATCTGACTACCTCTTGTACGACTCGCATCGCACGTGACGGAAAGAGTTGCACCAGCGAATTTGGATGTGATGTCAGTGTCTTCCATGCGGTTGACTCCTGAAAAAATAAAAATATTATACAAATAAAAAGTTAATATAATCGTACTTATGTATGTAGATAGGTCTTTATGATGTTTATGTGTAATGTTAAAAAAAATTAGTAGACAAATACATCAAGCCAACAATTCTTTAGCAAGCTATTTTAAGTTTTTTTTTCATCATGTGGATTTATTTTATTTTGAAAGTTACTTCACACAATTTTTGACTATTTTTATTTTCTAGCAAAGATGTAGTGATCATCTAAAGGAAGGCTTTTCGTATGATGCACCTGTTTCTTGCAAGTTTCTTCTGAGGTTAGAAAAACAAAATACTCTCCAAATTTAATTATTTTAATGGAAGGCAGTAGATTCTTTTGCGATTAAAAATATTTTCAGTGCTGGTTTTAGTGATATTGTTTTTTATATAATCAAAGTTTTGAAGATGATTGAAAAAACTGCCGACTATCGTAGCGACCTGGCAACCTTAGCTTTTGATATTGTAAAAGTTTTTAGTTCTCCAATCGCTGCCTAACGTTGTATTGTATTTATAGTGTAACTAGTAGATCCGGCGAACTTTGTCTCGCCTCAAATGGAAATCAATGAAATCATATTTGAACTCTGTTCTATGCGTATTTTATGTACATATTTTATTTGTACGGAATGTAAATAGGGGGAGGAAATAACTTTTCAAATCAATTCAAATCTTTGTGTTAAACTATGTCATTCGTCTCGTTGTCTTTGAAACCACACTAATCCCATCAGACTATTATAGATCAAACCCTAAAAACGGTTTTTGAAAATAACTCGACCCCTGCGCCTCCTTTTTCTTTATACTACTTATGACAGATTTCAAAGCTAAAAATTCAGCTTTCATGAATATACACTGTTTCGTTGTGCCAGTGAAGTTGTACAGTTGTCTGTACATATATCACAACTCCAGCGCAACCAAGTAACTCCATTTTTGTAACTCCAATTTTTCATAATCCAAGCAGCTTACAACATGAATTTTATCAAAATCACTTCAGAAGTACGAACCCTAGTTGAACAATTTTTCCCAGGGATGTTTTTCTTCCCCTTAACAATACGTATATAGAATAGGACCGTAATCGGACTATAAATACGATTTTTAGAAATAAACCAATTCCCCAACCTCGCTGGGTTTTCTCTACGTAACATTTTCTTTGGGCAAAGACAAATACAACTAAGAAAAAGTTTACTTAAATCGGACAATCCGTTCTCGAGTTATGGCGGTTATGCGTACGCAATTAAGTTTAATATTTACATATAGAGAAATATATAATTGAAAAGACAAATTTACATATCGTTGGCTTAGTGTAAATAGCTGCTAAGTCTACTTTTCAAGTAGCAAAGGAGAGGAAGAATATACACCGCATTGCTAATTGATACTAAAAAAAAACACTTAGCTAATCTCAAGTCAACGAAATGCTAAAAGATCTGTGTTATTTAAAGGTTACCCAGTTTTGTAAATACATACATACGTACATTTGTTCGTTATAAGATACCCAACTTATACGCTTCGACACAAAGATTATAAATTTCGGTTTATTTTATAGATTAAAGTAATTTAGAAATTTGCATTTTGTGGTACTAAAAGTAAATGAAATAAAAAAGAACATACTTGAAGTTTTTTTGAAAGTTCGGAATTATGGTTGCTTGGAAATTATAATGCTCAAATTTTGTTAAATTATTACTATAAATTTTGGTATAACATTTAAAACGTAAGTTTAGGTACATATGTAATATTTCCCAAATTATTTGAAGCGAAAAATATAATAAAGGATAACAAAAAATCAAATTATTCTAATAAACATTTATTAAGAACCGGCTTTAACTTGACTTTGATTAAGTCACATTAATTTTATATCGCGAAAAAGCTCTGTTACCTATCGATTAGTTCCCCTTAAAACCTTACGTACGCTCTTAGAACATAAGAATATGTAATTTCAACACTTGAATCATAGAAATCGACCCAGTAGACCGGCTGTTTCGAGGGAACAAAGAATTAAGGGCTTTAATTTTATAAATAACTAGAAGACCTGGCGAACTTGGTCCCGCCCAAAAGTTATTAGTAGTATATGAAATACTTTTTGAACTCTGTTTTACACGTATTTAATGTTGAGAATGAAAGGGACACCTAAATTTCGCATTCGTTTTCGTAGCTTCCTATTTTTCTTTATAGTTAGTTAGCAGATTTTCCAAGTTAAATATTTCGTCGTCCCAGTTAAGATGTATATTTTTCTGTATATCTCGACTCCAGCGCTACGAAGGAATTAATTGAAAAAAATTAAATCCAATTTTTTATCATGCAAGTAGAATACAACATGAATTCCATCAAAATCGGTTCAGAACCACGACTTTTATAAATAACTCGACTCCAGCGCCGCCTATTTGATAAATTTTTCGCAGAGACATTTTTCTTCCTCTTACTAATACCTATATAGAATATTTTGTAAATAAACCGAAAACTCGGATTTTTGAATGCAACATTTCGAAAATTTTAAAATTTTGATATAAAAGAAAGCAAAAAAATAGAAATATGTATATGTCATTGGTGGTGCAACATGAAAATTGGATTTTGCTACGCCCTCCGCCCGCAGACCGAATCAAAAATCAGACTTCACAGTGTCACCCGCCTAAATATTCTGAAGATTCCCTAAAAATTTCATCAAAATCGGTCCAGTCGTTTTGGAGTCCATACGTTACATACATACACACATCCTGTTATATATAAGTACATATATAGATAGATATACATTACCCTAGACGTATACTTAACTTTATTTTCGTCAAACTTAATGCTATTTATAGTCTAATTACTCAACTTAAGGCATTTAAGATCTACATACCTGCTAAATAGAAAACATTTAGAACTGATTATTCTAGCCACAACGAAAAGTATTGCGCATGTTGTTGCGGGTTCGACTCCCGCAGAAGCCAAGAAGAAAGAATTCTGATGAGGAAATGCGGTGATTTAGGAAATAGTACTATAACTTCTACCGCTTTGAGTATTGTTGTTTTTTTCCTAATAATTTTCCAATAAACCAATCGGCCTTAAAGCTCAAAAATATTGAAAATTTATAAACTGAGAGAACTGAGAGCGGTGAAAGAATCGCGTTTCCATATGATACATTTTTATTCAATATAAAATGCATTCAAAAATTTGTATGAAAAATCAATTTTATGGATAAACGAAAACCATTTGACAACAATATCAATTATTTTTAAATACAAAAATCTACCATATAAGGAAATATACAACATGAATTACATTTGAAAAATCGTATTTGAATAAAGGCAGCATACAATAAAGTGATGAAATGGATGACGAAGTCCTTAGTAGCCTTGTAGAAGTTCACAATGAGTCCTCTACGAGGTACAAACTAGTAGCTGACCACAAAAACAAACTGTATACGTAAGCTCATTTGACTACTTGAGTAAATAGCTTTGAGTTCTTACCGAAATAAAGTTGAGTATACGTCTGGAGTAATTACACAGTTACATTACAGTTTTGATAATAATAAAGATCAAAATAAAGAAAATTGAAATGCATACAAACAAGTATAGAAAATAGTAAAATAGTATAAAACACTTTGATCACAGAACATAGATTACAAAAATGTTGTAGCTACCGTTTCGTTCCACAATTTCCCCATACCACAACGAATTTAATGCAACGAATTTTCGGCGCTTATTGAATATAAGCAATAAATTTTCATAACGGTGAAGTTTTCAAAATTTAAAAAAAAAATTTACAAATAAACCTAGATTAAAAATTTGGATTTTTATTCTTATTCATGCCGGAGTTTAATGAGACTTTCAGATTTTAAATGTATTATATAAAACAGCTTAAAAAATGTTAGTGTTTCTCAGAATTAACCGACACTCAGTTTTTTATAAAATTTTTAATATTTATTAACAATATTTCATCTAAATTTCAAACGTATTTATAATTATTTGTACAACTATGTATTTTTGATTAAAAAAAGCTGCATATTTAATTTTAACAAATAAAATATGGTAGAATTTTTGTCAATGTCTTTACTGGCGCCCGAGAATATTGGTATGAAAAAAACTCCGCAACACATTCGATAGAAAAATTTTAAAGTATTTGTTTGAATTTATTAAATTTTTATAAATTTTGTATAAAGTTTGAATCACCGGATTTATTAGTTTTTGTTTAAAAATAAACTGAAATTAAAGAATAATATACATATTATTGAAACTTCACAATATGTGGGTGTCGGATAATTTTGTAGAGCGCAATAAATTTATGATCCGATTTGATTCAAAATAGAACTAATTGATTACAATATAATGGAAAAGTGATTATTTTTCAAAAGATTAATCTGTCAGGTGGCGTTGGCATCGGTTTGAAACAAAACATCATATTTATGGATCAATTTGGATTCGAAATATTATTTGTATGTATACTTTTTCAAAAAGCTTGTTGTTACAAAAAATATTGTCAAAGATGGTCAACACACACTGATTCCATATTTATTCAAACATACATATGTATGCATGTATATCTGAAACAACATGTTCACCCTTGTCGTGAGTTTTGCAAGAAAAAAATTCACCCGAAATTTATACTAAGCGCACAGTAATGAGTAAACGATTTCGGGCGAAAACGATACTCACGATGAGGGTGATTTCATTTAAGAATATTTTGCATAGAATATGAAAACTGTGGTTTCTTTAACGCATAGTAAACTATTTAGAAATTGTATAAGAACTATTCAGTTTAGGGCTTTATAGAAAAAATGATTAATAAGCTGTTTTGTCAAACATCACATTTTATTACAATTGCAAAATAATTATTTTTGAAACTACACCCGACAACCAGCGCTTGATTTTTTAGTCAACAAATCCAATTCGCATTGTTTTGGATGTAAACAAATATTTGAAGCGGGTGGACGTAAAATGTTTACAAACATTTCGTGGTTTATTATAAAAATGACATTGTAATGTGATTTCATAAAAAACATATTACAAAACTAGGTCAAACAATACTAAAATACCTAAATAATGACTTTAATTATATTTCAGCAAAAGTTGCAATAATCTATAATAAAACGAATTCTTGCAAAACTCATCCTTGGAACATCTTTTGAATTTCATTTCGAGGTAAAATGGAGAAATTCGCAATAAATGTCATTTGATGACTGAACTGTATTTGACTTTAACGACCAATATGTTTGTTTTATTACATTTTTTTTAAAATAAGTTTGTTTGATAAATAAATCATGACAGTGTAAAGTTCAACTCACGTGCTAAGCCTGAAATGAAGCCATCTAATGCACACAACACATAAGTTCAACTAGTCTGTGGTACGTACATTTGCATATTAAATACATATGTACATACATACATACATACATACGAGTATAGTATGTCTCAACAAGATTAAGTTACGTTCAATCAAATTAATTGGTTATCATGCACGTAAAAGGTTACGTTTGCAGCACAAAAAGACGATTAAAGAAAAGAGCAAAAATAAATGTTCGTACTTAAGTGTATGAATATGAATCGTTGTTAAACGTTTGTATCTAACATCTGACAGCGCTAGTTTCGCCGGTTTTATTAATTTTGCTTCTATGTTTTTTTTTAAATAAACTGAAAAATGTCGCCTTTTCATGAACAGTCAAAATGTGAGTAAACATTTACGCATTTGCAGTTTTTTCATTAGCAAAAATTTTATCACCTACGCCGCCTAGTTTTCAAGTTCAACTAAGTTGATCGTCGGGTTTGAACTTCTAGTTTAATATTTTAACTGTGTTTGAATGATGAACTTTTTCATTGTCTTTACGGTTAACGCATTTTTCCAAGTTCGTATAACAGTTTTTCGACAAATTAAAAAATAAATGATGGACAAAAAAAAAATTTGGGTGTGCTCATCTGATGCGCTTTAATTAACAAGTTCAATGAAACTGAACTGAATACGAAATGCTTTTGGAAATTGTATTGCTTTCGGTTTGCATTATGCATATGCTTTGATAAATTGATTTCATTTGATTTTTTTTTTCTTTATTTATTCCTTTTTTGTACTTTAAACTTGAAGAAGTTCGTCTATAAAAAATTTAAAAATACAGTTTTTTAAACTTAAGGCTCTTTTAAGACCACTGCAGGTTACTGAAAAACTAAAATAAATATTATACGCGAAGGCCAAATGCGTTGCATCGCAAGATGATCAGACTACGATTTCTACTAAGCTTTAAATTTTGTTGTTTATGTTGGCTAACAAAGCTTGTCGTTCTTTATTAGATTTTGTGCATTGGATAAGAATTGGAAGATCTAATTAATACAATTAGCTCTACATAGTTTCAAATTTGGTATGAGTGTCAAAAAATTAAATTCCAATGCTTTTCAATTCAATAAGCTCGAGTGTACAGCACAAATATTGCTGTGTATTTAGAAAAAGTGTTCGAAAATTTATACTGAATATAGCCAACGTCGACATGTTTTTCTAGTGGTACTATTGAATTGTAAAATTATGATAATATATTTTTTTTTTTTTTAACTGTTACTTTTATTTATTGATAATGCTAAACTAAGGAGCCTAACAACAAGTTTGCAAATCTTTTTCACATAATTTACATCCCATAGTCGGGATGAGTATTTTTTTAACTGGCCCTAAGAAATATTACGACTGGGCTGGAAAGTCATTCCTACGTAATCTTGAGTTCCTGTTTACATGCAATAGATTTCTTGCTAATTGATTAGGGTGCGCTAAAAGCTTCGATGCATATTTCGCCTTCCGCTGCTCTATTTCGTACTTCCGGGATTCTCAAGTCGTGGTGGATATTCTCGTTTCGGATAAAAAATGGTGCTCCGGTTATTGTTCGAAGGATTTTAGATTGCGCACGATGAAGGATTTCGATGTTGCTGCTGCTCGCGTTGCCCCATAACTCACATCCATAGGTCCAAATGGGTTTTAGAACCGTGTTGTATATAGTCACTTTATATTCCAGACTCAGGGGTGAGCGAGAGTTAATAAGCCAGTGTAGAGAACTGGTCTTCAACTTAAGATGAGTCCGTTTAGCCTCTATGTGGTTGCGCCAAGTAAGTCTCCTATCCAGGTGGACCCCTAGGTATGTGACATTATTGCTTTGTGGTATTTGAACGTTGTTCAAATTCAAGGGCGGACAATTTTTCTTATTTAGTGTAAATGTAACTTGCTTAGATTTTTGTTCGTTAACCTTTATAAGCCAGTTTGCAAGCCAACTGGCCACAGCTTCCATATGATTACCTAAGAGCGCAGATGCTTGCAGGGGACACTTTGAGCGGCTGATTATCGCAGTGTCGTCGGCAAAAGTGGACATTGTCAGGCGGCCGTTTGTTGGAATATCCGAGGTGTATAAGACGTAGAGCATCGGGCCGAGAACACTGCCTTGTGGTACTTCAGCTTATATTAGATGAGCTTCAGTGATGGCAGTGTTACATCGAACTGTGAACTTTCGATCATACAGATAGGACTTAAGTAGTTTGTGGTTGCTCTGAGGGAGTAACATTTGTATTTTATACATTGGACCGTCTAGCCATACTCGATCAAATGCCTAGACGACGTAAAGAAATATTGCAGCACAATATTCCCTCTTTTCAAACGATGTTCGGATTTCAGATGTAATGCGATTTACTTGTTCGATCGTACCATGTTTCTCCCTGAAGCCAAATTGGTGGGATGGTATTATGCTTCGGGCTTGAAGATGTGGGTAAATGCGTAGCATAAGAAGTCTTTCGAATAATTTCGATATGCACGGTAGCAGGCTGATAGGTCTATAGGAGGATGGTTGTGTTTTGTCTTTTCCGGGCTTTGGCATCATTACAATAGTTGACTTTTTCCATTGTTGAGGGAAATAATAATGTTTAGTAATTGCATTAAATAACATATATGTAGATGCAAAGTACAGCACAATTTGGTAGTTCAATAACCATTTTTGCATTAATCAAGTCGTGCCCAGGCCTTATTTGGTTTCAATTGTTCCTTAATTACTATTGAAATTTCTTCAGGTGCAAATTTCAGTGGCCCATATTCCGACACTTTGGATATGGCTGGTAGTGTAAACCCATTGGTTGCTGAGTTTGGTCTGAAAACATTTTGTAGATGAGCAGCAAAGGTGATAATATTAAACGTATTAATTTTTTAACTCATACAATATTCGCCATCCTGGGAGAGATTTGCCATGACACTCGCACCAGCAATCTCAGGCTGTAACCTAAACAAAGCTTAGTTGACAAATTACTTAGAAAAAAAAAAAAAAACAACGTAAAATACGTCAGCTCGATGATTTTTGAAATAGCAGCTATAACATCTATTACTGTTACATAGATCCTTAAAATTTGTTCTATAATCAATCGGCCTTAAAGCTTAAAAATAATAATTAATGGCTTTTGTTTTCTTATTTCCTATAAACCTTACCAACATAAATATAAATGTCTTTTCAATTTGAATAAGTGAATGTGTTTCATTGTGCATGTAATTTTTGTTTTGCACTTCTTAAATATTATTCAGAAGCAGTCTTGAAAATTCAGCAACAATGTTTTCGATGGTATCCGTTTTTTACGTTTTAAAGTTAACTGCACATTTTTTTTGTAATGAAAAAAATTTGAAGCTACATCGTTGACACACATATATTCATTTTGAAAAATTATTACTTCCATATTTTTCTTGTGAAAAAAAATAATCACTTCAAATCAAATCAGTGCGTGGAGCACGATTAATGATCCACTAAGCAAAATTTTGTAATATGAGCAAAGAGAAAAGCAAGCTAACAGCCACTTAGGCGACGTTTGGAGACGTTTGATGTAAATGTACTAGTATGTAACAAGTTTTTTTTTTGTAGCCATACGAAAAATTAAAACAAACCAAACATTAAAAAGCCCATTTGACACAATCTAACATTTCCGCATTGTACGAGAAAATGTTTCAAAATCCAAACACAAAGCGAAAGCTTTGTACAACTTAAAATTCAAATCAACCAAACTTCGCTGAACTCTGCTGGGCGCGAAGAGCGACTGTAACCAAATGCATACGAGTACTAACAACAACCAAATCGCAAAAGTAGTGTAAGTGAAGTTAATGCTAAGCTCGCTTTGATGCAACACGAGCGCAGCACGATGCTACACAGGCACACTGATGCACATTTCCAAAAGTGTTTTTATATATATTTTTTGTTTAACTTCTTTTTGCATGTGTTGATATCAGTCTTTCCATATTTACCCAGCAAACAATTTGCTTCCATTTTTTTGGAATTTTTAATTTTTTAAGAAAGCAATCTTTAATGAAATATAGTATGTATCTGTTGATTAAAAAAATATAAAAGGATTTTCAGTTTGGTGGTCGTCTTCATAGTGCACCGAAATGCTAAACTTGATTAGTGAAAAAGGCGCTCATAAAAAACTAAATTTTTTATAGTTGTTAGTTATTATTTGATTTGATATTTAATTAAGTCTGCAAACATTTTTTCTACTTTTAAGTAAATTCACTACTTCAGAGCTCCGTTTACCTCCGATTTGAAATTGATATTATTCTTTTTGTTGATGTATAAGTAAAAACACATTTAAAAAAAAAATTCCCCTGAAATTTCTCGGTTTCTCAGGTATTTAGCAATTGAGTTGACCAAACCATTATTGTCGACATTTTGAAGAACTCGCTACGACCAATGGAACATTTAAAATTTCGGCAAGTGTTAATACGAATAGTTAGTCGTATGACTTCGTTACGTCAGAACAATACGAATGCGACTTTTTACAGAAGAGTCTCTTTTGCGTTCAAAACAGAAAATGTTGCTTAGTGGGTAAATACAAAAGATTGCAAATAAAGTAAATCCTCGATAAAGTTCGAGCTTAGATAAAACGACTAACGCAACATAGCGAAGTTTTTGCTGATTCCCTTTAAAAAAAACTTGGTTTTTGCAAAGTTTTTCTTTTTTGAAAGCCGGCTCACGGTCAAACCCACAATTTTTTTTTTTAATTTTTTAAATATACGAGTATACAGCTTTTAAAATAAATTGTCCGGCAAGGGCATACAAAACGTCGCTAAAAAAAACCAGAGATCCAGAATAATAATTATTTGACCGTGGAGTTTTAAAAAAGTCATCCTAACTTTGATAAGAATTATAAAAGTCTTTACATAATAATTATCAGCAAGAGAAATACTTTTAAGTCTTCAAAGACTTTTATTTTGAGACTTATGTTGTAAAAGTCTTTGCATAATAATTATGGGTGAGAAAAATTTTTTTAAGTCTTGGAGGATGGAACTATTTGGTAACCATTTCGGGACTAGTTTGAAATCATTTCGGGACCATTTTGAGATCACTTCTGGAAAAGTCCGGTACTAATTCGGAACCAGCTTAGGATGAGTGCAAGACTAATCACTTACTCTGGCTGTGCAAGGCACGCAAAGTAATAAATTAACTGCAATGGAGTCTTAACAAAATATATTTTTATTAGGAAAATAATTTTGCTGTTGCCTTTTTGCAAGTCTTCCAAAACGCTTTTAATTATTGGTTAGAAGGTGGAATGTTGGCATCATAGAACAAATCACAATATAAATACGATATATGCCTTACGGTTTTCATTTTAAATCTCAACAATGATACTATTCAGTAAAATTTTTAAGGATTATACTTTTCTTGTCATTACCAAATTTTTGTCACAACGATTAAAACCTTTTTTCATATTTAAAACTTTTTCCAATTCAGCCTTTTTTTAATTTGAAGTCTTTCTAATATTTCGATTTTTGAATTGAGCTCAGTCACGCTTTGCATCAAAAAAAAAATATAAAAAACCAAGTTCGTGGAATTCTGAACTAGTCTAGAAGTAATCGCAAACCGGTCCCGAAATTAGTTCGAACTAGTCCCAAAGTAGTTTCGAAATAGCTCCATCCTCCAAGACCTAAAAAAAATTGTTCTCATCCATAATTATTATGCAAAGACTTTTACAACATAAGTCTCAAAATAAAAGTCTTTCAAGACTTAAAAACTTTTTTCTTACCCATAATTATTAAGCAAAAAAATTTATAATAAAAATCTGAAAATAAAAAACTTAAAAACTTTTTTCTTACTCATAATTTTTATGAAAATAAAAGTCTTTGAAGACTTAAAAGTATTTTTCTTGCTGATAATTATTATGAAAAGACTTTTATAATATAAATCTTTGAATAATAGTTAAAGATTATTCGAAAAATTTGCATCCCACTATAATAATTATTGAGAAATTTTTATTATTTTCTGTTATAATAGTTATGTACAATATATATACATACATATGTACATATGTATAGATTATAATAAGATTTGAGTAAGCTTCGAAATATATTTACGGTTAACGCTCTATATAACGAGGTGCCGTCTCAAGAAATTTCTAAGAAGCATCTAATGCGTACATGTGTACATACTAGGGTGTTCGATTATTCGACTCTTTTGTAAATTGTAAAACCTGGTTTTTGAATTATTCGAAAAATGCCAATTTGAAAAAAATCGGTCCTTAGTTTTTAAATCAAGAAAAAACCGGGTCAACCAAGTAAGAAATAAGCCATAATGTTCGTATAACTAAATGCAACTATTTATATGAACTATTTATATGTTCGAGTTCAGTAAGCAGTATCAGTCTCTAGTTGAGACAAAAGCACAATTTAAGACCAGTTGGCATTTATTGGTCTCAAAATAAAGCTTTCCAATTTTGACTGGGTGATAGGCCGGTCACAAAAATTAAGACGAAAACAAAAAAAGAAAAAAAAAATCAAAAGCGAGGAAGGCAATAATCTTCAACTCAAACATAAACTCAAATTTTAAAATTTGAGATTATACCAAATGACTGAATTTCACATTGAGAAAACTGATCGAGCTATAAGGACTTATTGGCTGTAAGGTGTTATATAATTTTGAAGTTTTTCCTGTCTTCTTATAAGATTTGTATAAATATATAAAACCTTTTAAAATACCTTTGTTGCATTTTGATAAGTTTTTTGTGGTCGCCGTTTAAATAAAAAAATATAATAAATGTAAAAATAGTCGATGCGCTGCGGTATTTCTATCATTTCTCAAAGGCTATATCTGTACAACTAGGTAAAAAAAACCGGTTTAGGAGGCTAAAAACAATCGATTTATTAGAAATTCGAATAATCAAGATTTCAAAAAACTGTACAAAAATTTACGAAAAAACCGGAGAAAACCGGTTTGAAAAAACCGATGCAATCAACCTAGTACACAAGTAGATGCGCTCACGGTTTGAGCGAGGAAGAATTTCTCCATCCCCTTCAATTTCGTTATATCGAGGTTTCACTGTTCAAGTGTATGAACTTTCGACAAAACAACTTATATACATCTTTGACTTTAGCAGGTTTCAATTTGAGCGCATTCGATTTAGTAAGCCATCGAAAAGTTTGATATTTTAAATTGATTTCTAGGGAAAAGCCATCTTTCTTAAATGAAAAATTCGTTCAATAAATTGTTTTGAATTGTATAAAACCCGTTGAATTTAGAGTTTGTAGGAAAAAGCACTAAATCGAGATAAGCTTTTTTGTCAAATGTTCACAAACATATTTATATATGTACATACATACATACATACATACATACATACATACATATATGCTGAGCTACTTGTGAATATGTACATATGTAAGTAAAATACCTCGAAAGCGCCGTTTGCTGCGCGTGCTGCCGCTGCCACAATGGCTGCCGCGACTGGTTTCGCTCTCAGCCTTGTAAATTTCCGTGTAGTGGTAATCGGAATAATTGCTCTGTTAATAGTTGTTATGTAAGCCGGCATTTTGGTCACAAGCTCTGCCGTTGTTGTTGGGTTCGTTGCACTTTCCACGCCAATTCTATGTTCCTCATACGCCTGCGCGATTGCACGTTTCTTTGTCAATGGCGCATTATCAGTTTCTTTTGTAACGTTAGTTACATTATTTGTTGTAATTGCATTTGTTAGACTTCCTGTTTCGTTGCTAAAACTATTTATTACCAAGTTTGCTTTTGTTGTTGTTGTTGTAGCTATAAATCTCAGCTGTTCTGCCATTTGTGTTAAATTGGTTTCGTGTGCGGCCAACTTTCGTTCCACGCGCCGGCTGGAATTCTGCATTGCGATGGCGAATATAATGAGACCACTGGCTGCTGCAATAACAACGGCCACGGCAATAAAATCGACAATGCAACGCCCATTCATATTGACAACGAACGCGCCACCTGGCAATTGATGAGCGTTGAAAGTTTAGTTTATGAAGCGCGCGCGTGCGCACTCGCCACTTGAGTCGCCTACTTTGCCGATTTGCCGATTTGCCGATTTGCCAGTTGTGTGGCTGACAGCTTTTTCTATAGATTCAACGAAGCACTCGGTCAGCCGGTTAGTTGCAGCATTTAATGAGTGTGTGTGTGTGTGTCAGTGGGTTAATGCGCTTTATGTAACAGCAAAAATGCCGCAACAATCAGACAAATTGGCTGCCTGCACTATTATCCAGGAACTGAAGTAAACACACTGAATATGTATATGTAAGTAAATCGTTTATAAAAATCCACTGCACTTTAATTGTACAAAAGGTTGATGCTTCCATAAACTTCCGCTTTAACTTCAACTTTTTCTGCTCTCTTTCGTAAATTCACTTTTCACTCTCGATTTCAATGCGCGTTCACATTTGGGCCACACTCCAACTCAGATACTCGTCTGCAACTAACAAACTGCAAACGATTTGGTGCTAATCGTGCCAAAAAGTTTGTCTGTTTAGCAAAAACCACCACTACCAATGCACCGAAGCTGCAAAGACTCCTCGCCAGCAACAGCTATTCTACTTTAAAATGCACAACTTCAACTGCAAATGCTATTATTGTTTTCAGTCGCGTCGGCTGCGGTTGTTCTCTTTGAATGCCTTAATTTCATTATGTAAAACATGCAAGCGTTACAATTTCGATGCCTTGAGCTGCATTATGTGCTCATACAGATTGGTGGGCTTGTTTGTGGCCGTCGATTTTATGACATCGCCAATTGTTGTTTTCATCTTGGCTATTTTGTTTTTGTGCCATAATATTACTGCTGGGAATTCCCGCTGCTGCTGTTTAACTTGCCGCAATCCATGTGGAAAAGGTAGAAGGCAACAGATACAGTGACTCGAAAAGTGATGTTCGTAATTTGGCATTGTGCAATTTTTGTTTGGATAAATGTTAAATTGGCCGGTTGGTATTTAAAGAAAACTTCTAAAAAGCCACTTTTAATAAAGAGTTTTTAATAAGTCCTCTCTACCAGCTAATTTAAGAAGTATATGGGTAATGATTTTAAGACCTAAAATTCTATGAAAAAAGTCAAAACTGAGTAGGGCAGAAGTTGGGAATAGATCTTCAAATCGTAAGAAAATTAAAAGCAACAAAGAACGAAAAATCAACAAGAAGGCATTTATGTTATTAATAATTTTAATAGTTTATTAGTTTTAAAGAGTACTTTAATAGGACGTTGCAAGAAATCAATCTAATTCCCAGCTCTTTAGACATTGATCTCTTTCTGCAGAAGCCTATATTTTGTAATCGACTTTTTATGTAACTTATAATATTTCTAATATGTGTAGTATGTAAGAATATTTTGTTCATAGACTTCAGAAATAAATAAATAAATAAATAATAATAATATAATAATTATTTGGCGCTTGATATCGATATGCATTATAAATATCGAACTTAGAACGAAATCACAACCAACTTCAGTTTTCCAAAGTTCTTGGTATATTTTCTCTTAGAAATAATAATAAAAATAATAATTTGGCGCTTACACTATATATGTAGCTCAGTGTTTGGCCGAGCTTCTCCTACCATTTGCGGTGTGCGTCTTTATATTATACCACAAAATGGAGGGGCCTACAGTTTTGTGTCGACTCCGAACGGCAAATGTATTTTATAAGAAGCTTTTTCAAAGCAAAAATACTTCTGGGAGGTTTGCCATTGCCTGACGAAGGGTGACCGCTTTTAGAAAAAAAAATTTTAAACGATTAAGATTTTTCTTGTTCTGGCTAAGTTTCGAACCTCGAACTCAGCGGCATATCGAGCTATAGCACGCACTGCTACCCATTCTACCACAGCGGTCACCGAAATATTATAAGGTAAACCCAACAACCGCTTTGAATAATGTTATTTTTTCTTATAATTTTTCCTAAAAACCAATTGGCCTTAAAACTCAAAATTATCTATTTTACAAAAAGAACAAAAATCATTTAATTTTATTGAGGTATCTTGAAAATTTCAGGTGTAGAAAGGCCTTAAATGTAATGCCCAATTTAAATGTGGAACATTTGAGGCTTGCAAATTATGGTCTCCATATTATTATTAACAGCGGCTATTATTTATTAACGGCTCTGATATTACTTAAATTAGAATTGATTTTTTTTTTTAGAATATATTTAAGATTTTATTTGAAAATTTAATAAATTCGGAAAGTTTAAAAGAGTTAAATAGAAAACCAAAAAATGGCATTTTAATTTCAAAAAAGGCAAAATAAAAAGTGAATATTTTGAATCAGAAAGAACTAAATCGGGATAGTTTTTAATCAAATTCATTCCTTTATTTTAAGTAAAAAAGGGCAACTTCTAGATGAACTAAATCGGGATAATTTTTAATCGAATTCATTCCTCTATTTTAAGTAAAAAAGGGCAACTTCTAGATGAACACTAAAATAAAACCCGCATTGTATATTTATTTACACATATTAAAAGCATTAGGAACATATGTTTATTACTTAGTAAAGAATAAATGGCACCGTGAATGAAATAAATTCTGAGTCATAAGAAGAAGATTTTGCAAATTGCTAAATACGGAAATATGATAAGAACAGTTTACACTTTCTCTGACTTTACGTCCGTTGACTGTTTACCAATAGAGGATGGCGCTCAAAAGTTTTAATCGTTGAACCACTCGATCAGTGAGTATAAAAGAAGAGGAAAATCACGCAGACAGTTTCACGGCAAAAGAATGTACTAAGATGCTGACAGGTAGACCTATCCACTAGAAATGTTAGACTTAGTGAACATCTTCGTACATACCATATCAATACTGGTATATTGTACATTAGACCGCCATTAGTGCATATGGGCTTTTCTGTTGTTGTGATTTTGGATGATGGCACCCCCCACATCGGTTCCATTTCCCAAAAAAATGATTGTGGCAAAATTTTATCCAAATCGGTTTGGGGGAAGTGGTGCTTCAAAGCCCCAAATTTCGAAAAATCAGCATTTTTTTCAAAAAAGTTGACTTTGGCCTTGAATAACTCAGATAATATCAATGACATTTGAGAGAAATGAAGAAAATTTTACGCCAAGTAATTTTGCCATAGAAAGCTTTTGATTATCTTCAACCGTTTTCTATTTATACCCCTAGCAACAACATTTGCGCCTTTAAAAAGCTCATTTTCAAAACGTTTTAATTTTTTTTATTTAAGGTTCTTATGGTAACAATGTATTAATAGTTTGTATTTAATAAAGTGTATTTGTTGCAGTCAGGAAACCTGCGGCGATAATCTTGAACTACATGTAGTAAGTATTGTTTTTGTTCTTCATTTTTCGATAATATAGAATTATAATCTTGTATCAATTTAACCCCTCTTTCTGCCGTATCATTCACTACTTTTGTTCCTTTAATTTTTTCTATTGCCTCATTATAATTTCCATCTACATACATCCCACTCAGATGGTGGCTTTTTTAAAAAGTTAAAATTCATATTAAATCTTGTGAAAAATTTAATGTTTTTTCGAAACAAACTACAAACTACTACAAATGCCCTCTTCCACGATTTCACAAATCGTACATTGTACATGCATTTGTATGTACATATGTATGTATGTATGTGCAAAACGTATACATTTTTGCGCAGGCGCCATCTGATTCGTCATAAGGAAATATATTATTTAGCATGAAATTAATTTATAAAATAAACATTTTTTCATAGATTGTTTTAGTCAACAATTTGATACATACTCGTATGATAGTTACTTAAAATCTGAACATCGAAAACACATTATTTAAGAATATTTGAGCAATGGATATTGCAGACATGCTTTTCTAGGTGACGTAATTTATTGCTAGAATAGAAGGTATGTAAAATCAAATCCAAATACTCGGTAGTCATCAGATTATTTAAAAAAAAAAGATGCATATTTTCATGTATAAAATTTGTATGTACATCAAGGTTGAGATAATTAAAGCGAAAACTGTGTCGTTACACTTGAATGCATAATTTACATTTACAAACAAAGCATGTAAACAAAGATAAATTGTGTGAAAATGAGCTCACATAAAAGCAAGTACTTGCATGTAAAAAGCCAATACAAGTACAGTGTTGTGCGATAATGTACATGAAAATGTGCTGGTGGGTGTTTTCATATGAGTAAACAAACGAAATACTTAAAAAAAACGAAGAACAGAAAACTTATTATTAACTCTTCTCTTTCTCTCGAAAAGTCAATTTTATTCAAAAAAAAAATGTAATATTGATAAGCTGGAAAATTTTGAAATATTCTATATAGTTTCATAACGCCGTACAACTACACCTTTTCCAACGGTATTTTAGAAAAAGACAAAAGTGTTTCAGAAAAAAGCAAATGTATTTCAGAAAAGACGAAAGGAATACATTTGTGTCTTTCTGAAATAGATTTGCGTTATTTTGAAATACGTTTGGCCTATTCTGAAATACATTTGCGTTATTCTGAAATACATTCGTGTTTTTCTGAAATACATTTGTGTTTTTCTGACATATATTTGTGTCTTTTTGAAATACATTTGTGTTTTTTTGAAATATATTTGGCCTATTCTGAAATACATTTGTGTTTTTCTCAAATACTGTTGGAAAATGTGTAGATGAAAGAAGTGGCCATAAAGAGAAGCTTAAAATAGTGTTGCTATTTAAAAGTAATTTTTTGAGATTGTTATTCCTGCGTTCATTGCAGTTGCTTAGCGAATTCTTTTGCTTCGTGAAGGGGCAAACATTTCTTCGAATTATTGTCAAATTTTATTTGGAAGCAACTTGGTTTCGGCGCTGCTCTATCATTGAACTTCACTTTAAAATAACAAAAAATTGTCGTAGTATAAATTTAAACAAAGATATGAAACATGGTTCTTAAATACGACTACCTCACTCAGAATCAATTTTTTTTTTATCTTTCAAAAGTACTCAGAAAACCAACGGCTTGGTAGAAAGTTTCAATACCTGTCTTGTTCTTTCATTCCAAATCGCAAATATTCTGCACAAAACGGCAATAACACTGTATATTTGAACTTCTTTGTGCAGTCGAAACTTCTTTTAATTGCGATGAAGCATATTTCCAAAGCAAAGTGCTTAGCCACTTAAAACAAATACACAACCGCATTAATATTAATTAATAACAATAATAATAATTTATGCATTATTTTGTTTGAAAATTCGGATTCATGTAAACACCAAATGTTTATCAATAGTCAATACGGTTTCTAGGTCAATAATAAAAACTAAGTAAGGGCACTAAAATAACATCCAACCATAGTGTTTAGATATTCTTGACAATTCATTTGCTAGTGCTTTTTTACGCTGATCGACTCACCTCGACTCACCTGTATTCAAGCTTTATGTTTATAAAGTCGCACTTTTTTATTGACTTTTGGTAAATATTAGCATTAAGCCCGAGGAACTAGCGAGACTAGAGAGTCTATAGAATAGTCTTAGAGTCTAATAGTTTTTGACGCCATTATGAATGAAACGAAAATTATTTATTAAACTTAATATTGATATTGTATGAACAAAACACGAAATTAACTTAATTTGTATGTACTTTGTCAATTATGTATAGTCCTCAGCCACTTTATTTGAAAGAAATTGAATGCAAATTTCCAAAACCACATAATCAATCGCATTGTTTGTTGTCGAACTTTTGAGACTAATTGGAAACAAACAATTCACAAAAGCACACACAAACCAAAATGTACACACATACAGAGACTAAGTAAAGTCAAGTTACTTTAAAGTTTACTTGAATTAAAAGTGTACTTTATCATAATTAAAGTCGAGTGAGTGTCAATTTTTTTCGCATAGAGTCAGCACTTAGCTTAAAGTTGCGTAAAGTTGTCACTAAATATGCCATTTAATGAAGAAATTGTTGGCGATTCTCAAAATTCTCACAATATATAAGGTAATAATAAGTTTTTTTTTATTGAAATTTTAAATAAGAGAAATCGTGAAATAGCAGATGTCTTCCAGTGACAACAAGTCCACAAGTACTTTAAGCTTTGCGATTTTTTCAGGTTGGAGTATTTCTTACATAAATGAAAAAATTTAATAAATTACAATGAATCTCATCAAACAATTTATAACTCAATATCCATTTTGAACCAACAAGCAAAGCAAGTAAATAATTTCAAGCAAACAATTACGAACAAAATTGAGTAATATATTTTATGTTAAGTATTCGAAGTTTTTTAAAAGAGGCCTTACTTAAAAATAAAGGCGATTTAATATTTTTAGTGTGACACTAAATGAAATGAACTCTTACGCATGACTATGATTATACGCCTTTACTTTAAATTTCATATTCCCGAAAGTGTTAAAAAGTGTTTACATCAAGCAAATGTGTTTTGTTTTTCTAATTTTATAGAGATTTTTTATAACTTTACTAGAGATTAAATTTTACTAGAGCTAATAAAGAAATAAGGAACATTGAAAAAGCTGAAAGCCTTTTTCGCATATTTTTGTGTTTTTAGAGAAGAAACTGCAAAAAAAACTTTTATTTTGTGTCACAAGAAATCCGGAAGTTTGTTTGCTAATATAATCAAACCATGTTTTCCAGAAGATACCTTATTTTGCACCACGTATAAAGTTGCTACAGCGCTATTCTTTAGATTAAATCAAATGAAATGATGGCAGAAATAACCTAGGAGCTTTGTCATTGCTTGCCGAGGGGCGACCGCTAATAGAAAACTTTTTCTATGATTTCTATTTTACTTTCCCCGAACTTGACGGGAACTCTATATTTGACTAGAAATATATAAAAACTAGAATTCCCACAAAAATTTATGCATACTTATATTGTAAGGAAATATTTTATACTTTATGATTTTGGAAATCTTTTAGTAAAATTTGTTTGAAGAAAGTGCTATCAAATTAAATTCAGAGAACTGAAAAGCTATAAACGTTACCCATTAACGAAAGAACTCTTTTTTTTTTTAATTTGTTAGTCGAAAATAAACGATTGTCTTTTCTAAAATGTCTAATCATGCGACTTTGCAAAGTTGGGATCAAACATATTACTTGAATGCCTTGAATTGTGCTTCACAACAATAACTATCAGCTAAAATGGATTGTGGTTTTGTTTTTAGAACCCAACTTTTAGTTTTAAAGTACCGTTTCAGAATATCGCAATGGTCTAATTTTACTTACTGGTAGACGATGTTGTGTTCTCTACTCGCGGCTGATATATAAAATTAAAATTTTTAAAATAGTCAATATAAAACCATTGCGTATTTTATGCTTTAAAAAGTTTCTAATGTGTCTTTGTGTTGAGGCACATTAAGACGTACACCATAAAAGTGGAGTGAGTGCCTTTAATCAAAGCATTGTAGCAACTCGTCAACTGAATATTGTTAATTTTTTTTTATTGTTATTCAAACATTACTACAAACTTTTTTGCGCGTTCAAATTAGATAGTGATAAGACAAATAATTGTAAAGATAATTTTCTTCGAATTTTATAAATATATTGAGCAATTTTTGCAAGTTTACATTTTTCTAACATGTTAACAACATTTACATTTTACATAAGACTTTAACAAGTTTAACTTTACGAAATACTTAGATAGAACTTATTGGTTTATTTTTATAAGTGTTGATTAATTATCAAAAGAACAACAATAAACGCATCATACAAAATTGTATTTAACTTGTAAAACCATTTTTGTTTTGTTCTTAAGTTGACAAGAGTAAAAATTTTTAGGTCTGAATGCTTTTTTGTTACTTTGGGTCCATTCAAGCGTTTATTATTTTTCGTTAAACACTCATACTCCGCTTATCTATTTAAGTGCCAAAAATAACACTATATTTGTAAAAAAAAACGACGGCTGTCATTCAACCATTCAGTCATTTATTTACATATCTACATGTATTGTGAAATTTTTTCCACTTCGCTTTTTTTAATTGTAATTTTGCCGCAGCATTGACTTCTGCTGCTTGTGGTTGGTTGGTTTTTGTGCAAGTTTTTTATTTTTATCTTGCCGACAATAGCTAAAACAAAATCACTTAAACATTTGTCTCGTTAACAATTCAGCTATTAAAAGAGTTTGAACTTTGCATAAATTGCCGCTTTTGCTTTTCTATACTTTGTAATAAAATAAATATATGTATTGTATTATTATGAGTTTCGCTATCTAATTCCTACTTTCTGCTCAAAATGTAATTCACTTCTTTATTTATAATTTTCTGTAGTATATTTTTAAAAACTTAGCTTTAATAACTATTATACCTTTATTTATTTATTATTCTAAATTTACCTATGATTTGTTGTACTATAAAAGATCATAGATCTTATTGTACTAATTTTTGGCAATAAATGAAATGAAATGAAATGAAAAAAATTGCGATTGGATTTACATATACATAGATGCATCTGCAACCACATAGTTTAAACTTTTTTTTTTTTGTCAATACAATAATTACATAAAATGAGTTAAGCTTAAGCTTAATTTTTTGCAATAGTGCGAAAGTCATATAAATAAATTAGCACATCTTTAAGGGTTATGTCTTTATAATTCGCCAATTCGCAATGATTTAATAAGGTATTTGTCAACCTTTGCAAATGTTTTTCTTTGACGCTCTAATATTTACAAGTTATGGTTTTTTAATTGACATACATACATGAAATGTTCGTCTTTGATTACTCAACAAAGTCCAAGCTGCTGCTTTGAAAATATGTATTAATTTCTAGACATTATTATTTTTTAATTAAAAATACCAATTCTTTATTGAGTTTCGTAATATTTTTTTATAATAAAAACTGCTGCTGTGATTATCATTTGATGATCAAACCAAAAATTTTTTTTTGTAATTTTTTTATTACTTAATTTTTAATATTTGCGATAAGAAAAAAACTTGTATACTTTACGACTAAATATTTCATTTTGAATTGATATTATATCAACTGTATTTTGTTGATATTTACTGGCATTTAATTTACTTTAAAATAAAGCAACATGAAATGGTTAAAAACAAATAATACCGAGCGTCTTAAAGAAAACCTATTCTTTCTATTTCTTTCTAAGCTCATTTTTCAAAACTCAAATGACGACACAGAGAATCCGCCATTGGGAAACTAAACAAAATGTTTTGAGTATTGTATTCAGGGGCTGCAATACCTTTTGGGTAATAAATTTCAAAAAAAAAAACTAAATTATTTTTTTAAATGCATCCACCACATTGAAACCGTCATTTAAAAATCTTAAAAAACTAACCAAATTTTAACTTTAAAAATCCTTTATTTAGAAAAAATGTATGCAATTTTTAGTTTAAATTAAAAACTCATAAAAATGTGTTGAAATATGCAACGAACGACTGCCGCAATTCAAATAGCACACGAAAAAAATCTGAAGAAAGCATACATATGTATCTGTAATTTAAAAAAAAATACAACTATAAAAATAATGATTGGACAAACTATCGTATTTCTTAATATTTTTCTGATTGGCAATTTTTGTTACATTTTGTTTTCCGTTTTTAACATTAGATATTTTTATATATTTTTTTTTTTAATTACAACAAACACAACAACCAGATAGTTATATTTCTAGCGAATTGTCTAACGTTACTTTTAAATAATTGTCAAGCTTCAAATATTTCTTATACTTATATCGCAATGCACTGGGACTTGGCCGGATTCAGGGTTAAGCCATTATCTTTAGCCCAACCGTTCACGAGACATAAATCTGCATTAAGATTATTTATACACGCATTGATTGAATTTAGGGGACAGCTATGTAAGATATAATTGCACGTCATCTGCATAAACATGTACTTGACAATGTTTCAGAACTTCCGGTAGATCATTCACATATAAAACAAACAACAACGGACCAAGTATTGAACCCTGAGGTAGACCATCAATGACAAAAAAAAGGATATAAGATATGACCAGGTTAACAGCTGCATAAGAAAAATTTAAAATGTTAGAAAGCTTTAAGCAAAGTAGTGGGTGATCCACGGAGTCAAATGCCTTGGAGTGGTCAAGTAATGTTAAAAAGGTTATGTTATCCTTGTCCATGTTTTGTCTTATATCATCAGAGACTTTTAAAATAGTAGTAATACAGCTTCTATTCGCCCTGAAGCCCGATTGGTGTGTACTTAATAAGAAGTTTTTGTTCACGTAGATGTTCATTTGGCGGTGCATTATTCGCTCCAGAACCTTAGAGAGAAATGGCAATATAGCAATAGGTCTGTTGTCGCCATTGGGCTTCAAAAGGGGAATAACTTTAGCTCTTTTCCAAAAGTTTGGAAAAAAAAAATGGTAATATACACTTCACAAATTTAGGATGAATTCCGTCGACACCAACGGCATTCGATTTCACAGAAAGTATGGATTCCACAACATCACAGTCATCTATGCATTGGAAACAAAACCCATCAAAGGAATTATTAATACCGACATTGTAAAGGTCATTATTTATATTGCTGTGAAGACGAGATGTGGTTACAAACTTTGCATTTAATTTGTTAGATATACATAAAAAAAAGTTAATAAGAAGTTCCAGCAAAAAATTTCAGTGCTGATTGTTAACTGATTTGCAAATATAAAATTGTAAAAAATACGTTAAATTTTTCTCTTTCTTCGTGTAATAATATTGTATCACTAACAACGAATATTCATAATTAAGTATTAGGTGAGCTGTTAGCAGTAGAAAGGGAGCAAATTTGGTTGTGACTAAAATAGTGATGTACGATTAATGTATTTGTAAATATAAGAAATTTTCGAAAACACTTATAGACATAATGTCCATATACGCATCATACGTACAAACGAGTATATGAAAAGTACATAAAAATACATTAATCTTACTTATTAAGATTTCACTTTGATCATCAATATTTTTTTTTGTTTTTTTTTTAACATTTACATACAGAAAAGTAAATTAAATAATGTAAATATAAATCTACTCACCTTCAAAGTATTTGACAGTTTCCCAGCTCGAGCGATGGCTGTACCAAAAGTGGACGGTGCAATGGCAATCGATGCGGACTCGCGCACAAAAATATTACACAGTGCAAACAATAATAACGGTAATACGCTCAGTATACGTTTTCGCACCATTTTTTTAACAGAAGTTTTCAATTTAATTGTTGATTTTTGGTATTTTTTAAATACTCGTATATGAGTGTGTACTATGTAGCACTTAACTTCGGCGATCTTATGTTTGTTGAGTTTTGTTTTTAACACTTTCTCAAAATTAAATAAAACTTATAAGGCATCTGTTATAATGAAGTTTATTTAAAAACAAAACAAAAACCAATGTACATATTTGAAAGGCATAGTTTTTTTGCCGGTTGAGTGGTGTCAAAACTCAAGTTTAAATCTTTTTTGGAACTATCTCGCTCATATTTTAATTGTTTATTTGCTTATTTACTAGGAATTTTAATTTCCATCTATTCCAAAATAATTTGTATCATAGAAAAATAAAACTTTATTATAAATACGTAACGTAGTTAGTAACCAGTGTTGTTGCGCTTTACGAGAACATACATGCACATCTCTAAAATTTAAGGTATTATTTATAAGTCAACCAATCAATATTGATTGGTCCAGGAGATATTTTCCATTTAGGAATACCAATGTCTACCATCCTGAACAAGGATTAATAAAAATATTGTTTTCTTTATTTTTTTGAGTTAATTACAATTAAAGTTATAATTAAATAAGCAAAAATATTGTGCCCGATTATATTAATTTAACAATACAGACTTTTTTGTAAAATTCAAATAACAGTTTAATATCTGCCTCATTTGAATAAATTATGGATAAAGGGTTAAGATACGGGTTAATGGAAGATATAGTATTTTTAAGTTGAGGGCAGCCTCTGAGAATGTTCCCACTAGAGATATGCAAACATTTAACTGAAAAATAAGCAATTAGAAAATTGACGACGTTAATTTACAAGGAAGTCTGTGTTTTGTAAAGAATATTTGCTAAGGCAGACTATCTTACAAAATATAAAGACGAGCCGAAGGTGTTCATACTAGTGCTCCTGTCGTCGGTAAAGAAGTGATATTTCACTCCTTTTCCTTTAATAATAATAATAAAATGTAAAGAAATACTTACATGTGTATTTGCATATTTGTATATTTGTAGCTACACAACAAACACATGTGAATGCATTTAAACAAGTTCGTGTCAGAAGTCTTTTGTTTCGACATATTTTCGCATGCACCAACTTGAGTGCACCCAATGCCAATTGCATTAAAGCAATTCTCACCAATTCGAGCTTACGAAACTGATTAAATTACGTGTACTAATAGAGCATACATTTTTTCACTCTTTATCAAGAACTTTTTGTTAATTGGTTGTAAAAATATTTTAATGTCTTAAACTTTTGCTTAATTAATGTCTTATCAATGCATTTCGATTGCTTCATTTTGTACTTGAAATTTTAAATAAATAAAGCTAATTAAAACTTGTTTGCTGATACAAATCAGGAAGCGATAATTGCTGATATTAAAATCGTTAACAGACTGCCCTTTTCGTGCATTTAAATAACTGAAACTAGTTAAAGTGATATTAAAACAGAAAGCTCTCTGATTGGCATTCTACAAGCGGAAGTCGGGAGTATAATTTTAAAATCCTCAAATGTTTAACACATTTAGCCGAAGATCTTCAATATGTCTGCATTAGTACGTATGTATGTTAAAATGTGCGTCCGTGCGTATATATTGCAAATAAAAGTCTTATGCGTCTGTAAGTTATTTCATTTGTACTTTTTTGTATTTTACAGAGAAGCTCATACAATTTTTTATTGCAGTGAAAATCACAGCCAACCTCTAAAATTATAAGTACATGTTTTTGTAACTTAAACTATGTTTTATTTACTTAGCTGAAAATCAAAAAAAAAATGAATCCGCACAAGAGTATGTAATAAAATATTTTAATTAGTTTTAGAGTTTTTTTCCACTTTTTGCCCAATTTAATCTTTTACAACGAAGCTCTTTTGAGTTCAGTGGTGGTTTTAGAAATAAGTGCATAGACATTGAAGGTTTTTTCATTTTTGAGGGTGGACTGCTTTAACGCGTAAAATTTTAAGGCAAACTCTTGATTTCAAAACTGCATGTTAAAAATTTGTGAATACATCACTTTGAAAATGAGATTCTACATTTTTCTTTGAATCAAACCTATGGTGAAATATGGCAATGTATATTTACCCACAAAAATTGTAGTAACCTAATGCACAGGCCTCTCTAATATGAAAAGCTATAGGGCAAACTTTTATTTATCAATTAAGAGTAAGGTAAACAATTTATAACTGTATCTTTTATATTTTCAATGATTTTGAATTCGAGGTTTAAATGACATTTTAGTAAAATATGAAACAAACTTATCGTTTTGAAATAAATTCTTTTATTTTATTAAAAATCAAATTTGAGGAGTTAAAAAAACTATAAACTATTGAAATAAATAAATAAAAATAATAAATTATTTTAGTGTTCAAGTACAACCAAACGCTACCTTCTTACTACCATCCTGAAATTATTAGTTTTGTGAATAATTTCTCTTTAATTTCTTATTTTACAATGCGCCAATAATTTACGCAAATTATTAATTTAAAAATGCGGTTTAGTGTTTTTATTGGCTTGACCACGGATATTACTTGAAACAAAACAAATAACCAAAATCAATAAAAAACCATTTCAACAACTTACTAACATTTTATTATTTAATGTGCTATTTTTCTTCGAATAATCCATTAATAATCAACAGGTTCACTTTCAGTTCATTTTTAATACCCCAAACTTACTAAAATTGGTTATGCCTCAATATTTAAAAAAAAAGTGGTATCTAGCGGATCTGGAGTACAAAATTATTAGATGGATTTTTCTAGAAATTTTTTTGTTTTTTGTTCAAAATTTAATTTAAAATTTCAATCGAACATTCGCAACAGTTTTGATTGCTATTCAAGGCATTCTCTTCTCAAAACTATAATATTAAAAATAAATCTATAAAAAAAACTTCACCTAGCTGCTTAGAAAGAGCTCAGCTCGGCACCACATGACCAAGTTTGTTCAACTAAGGAAGTTTGGATAAAAGTTTTTTCAATAGTAATATATAAATAATATTATGCGCTTTTTTTGTGCATTGATCGCTTTTATTTCGATTCAAATTAATCTAAATGATATTTTTGTCGTCGGTCGTATTTAGTGTCTTTAATACGACATATCCAAAGAAAGCAAATCAAATTGGGACAGAATTCCTTACTTCGTTATTGGTATCATTAGTGGTATCGATAAGTTCAGTTTTTGTGTTTCAATTTTAATTATCATTGTCAAAATCAACTTGGTTATCGATAATAACAATGCCGTTTTATTCATCGCTATCGTTATCGCTGTCGTTTGCATATTGTTATCGATATTGCCATCGTTATTTTTATGGTTATTGTTATCTTTATCGTTATAATAATGGTTATGATTATCTATATTGTTATTACTATTGCAATCGTTATAGTTTTCGTTACACTTTTCCTCATTGTTATTGTTATCGTACTCATCGCATCCAGGCCTATTCTGCATTTCGATTTCGACAAATTTGGCCAGAATAGGAATGTATAAATCCTAACTCCTCGATCATTTTTTAGTTTCGAAAGTTCTGTGAGGAAAAAAATTTATTATTTATATTTGCTTGCTTTTTATGAAAAGCAATGCCATTCATTCCGATTCCGACCAAATTTGTCGAAATTGAAATGCAAAACAGGCCTGATTGTTTTCTTATTCATCCTGTAATAAAATTTAAATTTTGTAGCAATACAAAACTTTAACTCATCACGTTTGTAGCAAATTCAACTTTCAAGAAAAGTTGTTACCTTCTGAAGACAATGGCATTTCACATAAGAAATCATTTCTAAATGATATTTAATATTTAAATAAAATATATTTATATTTGTTCCTTTAATAACCAGGAAAGTTAAGGGGTGGGTACAAAATACTCGAAAACTTTCAAAACTCAATAGTAATATGTCGTTGCTTTTTACTAATTCATTTTATTTATTTTTTTAACTGCCACATTGTACTTATTGGTCACACCAATATAGTAAACTAGTAACCCACTTCCTTTACTTTCAGGCAAGACAAAGATGATTTAATAGACATCATTTACGTATATTTACTACCTACATTTATGGCAGTGTATACATATTAGGCATGTCAATCCCGGGATCCCGGTCTTATTTAGCTTCTGAATATCCTGGGATAAGTCTATTCAAATCCCGGAATTGTAGAAAACAAAAAATTTAATAGCCATTTGTTTTTCAAATTTTGTATCATTCTTAAAAATTCCTCTTTCAAGGGTAAAACAAAGCCGTTCGAGAGTTCCCAATCGCCAAAAACACAGCCTGTTAACCCCCTTGAAGCTTTGTTTTGTCCTTGTCATTATAAATGAGCTGGAGAATATCCCATTCCAGCGGAAAAGGACATTCACTATGAAAGCGTAATAGAACTAACAAGAAGGTGCTTGAAGTGGATAAGTCAGAAAGTCTCAAAGATAAATTGCAACAAGTTTCAACGAGCAGTTCGCAATTGTCCAATAATCGGAGAAGGCTTGTTAAATGAAATTGAGAGAGCATGTTTACTCCGTACGCCCATGTGGCAACTCTTACCACTTTCGTCAAAAAGCTCTGCTCACAACTTTGAATTTGCTGAAGTTCGTGAGAGAGCCGCTGATAGGGCTTCTAAATATAAGCAATCCTCACAGACGATAGACGGTGGTTAGTTGAGTTCCTTAAAATATTAAAATAAATTATTTACTAATACAATTTTAATGTATTTTTTATTTTACACCATTGGAAAATCAGCACTTCTTCTGTACCAAATATGTATATTTGTACTTGAAGTATAAATTATTTTGTATGTGTGCCAAATTTTACGTTTATTTCTTTTTTTTTTTTCTTGAAAATACCAATAAATACATACATCCATGATTTACAACAAATCGTTCTTCTTTGTTATATTAATGTTATTTGGTATACTTTTATAATACAACGATTATAATCGTAATTACAGAAGTGTTTCATTTTCTGGCAAATTTAAAATTACGAATCAAAACTTCGTGAAATTCGGGATCCCGGGATTGTCCCGGGATTTTGTTTACAAATCTCGAAAATACCGGGATCAACAAAATGCACAAATTTGACAACCCTAATTCATGAACACTTCAAAACTCAATGTATTATTTTTTTTTAAATATCATTTCCACTCCTAAAATGGTACAAGAGCAGCGAATGAAGCGAAAGTATTTGATAAAAGTAGGCGAAAGGGAATCTCCATAGCAGAAGCAATGCCATGGAAAGACTTGCACTTTCAACGAAAGTGTTATGGATGTACATATGTATGTACATATATGTATGTTTACTCATACATAGATGACGCAGCTGCTTGTTCGCCATCGCCAAAGATGACCAGATTGACTTGAATGCGGTTGCGGTTGCGGTTGCGAGCACCTCAGCGGATGAATTGGCACTTGGTGTGCACACCCACAGACCAGCTGTTACACCACAAACGATTACAACACACACACACACACATATATACACACGCATACACATACATATGTATGTGCTCACAAAAAACGGATCTGCTGACTTTTTTCTCGTAGTTATCTGGACTTCTCTTTGAACATTTTCTTCATCTTCCGCACTTTGTGTGGCTTTTGCTGTGAGCAAGTTTTTTGTTTTTTTTATTTATACATTGTTATCACAGAGATATTTAGTAAGATGTATGTATACGAGTAAATTGCTTGTTGTTGCATGGTACAACGTGAAGAGATCTTGTTTGAAAACAGGCTTCAATGTTGCGCTGCGACACCGTAACGGCATTAGAGTTCATGGGGAAGGCGAACACAGCTCGAAGCAGTTGACTTTAATATTATACTTATGTATATCGATAAGTATTCGATAAACATGTACATATGTGTGTACATACAAGCATACGTATGTACTTTTGTGTATAAGTTACTAAACTATTACTATTAATTGCGATAAATCAATTTATGTACATCAATACCGCAATTCAAAGTTTTACTAAGAATGTGTGCTGCCAGTTAGCTGTAGTGTATATTTTATTTTAAGTTGAAGAGTTTCTCCACCCTACTCCGTGCTAAAAAGTACAATTTCACAAGCCATTGTGTTTTGTTTTTGCAAAATGAAAGACTTAAGCAACGAACTCCATCTTTCATTTGACTTTTTCGTTTACTGCTGTCGCGAGTGGCTTCATTGTCCATCAATGAAATTGGCAAAAATGCATGAAGTCAAGCGCAAACGAGGCGCAATTGATCGATAGCAATTATGTAATATTATTTGAAGTTGCTTAAAAAATTGCAAATACTCGTACATACTCGTAACTGTGTATGAAAAATATCGTAATAGAAAGGGCACGAAATTCAAGAAAACAAATTTTAATTCCTTATAGTTAACCCAGTGTATACCAAATAAATCATACATATGTTATATGTATGCATGAAGATATACCAAAAGAAAGGAGTAAATGAATTAAAAAGTTCGACAGTTAACAATTTACAAAACTGTTCAAAGAGGAATCATTAAATTGGTTTATTGTCCATTGGACCGCAAAAGTACGTCATTTTGTAAAAGGCACGCGCACCAATGGATAATAATTTATTATTTCACAAAGTGACTGTGAAATGATCTCATCTAAAGAAAGCGTCGCCTTGCATTCATTTGGAGGTTTGTATTTTGTTAAGAAATAAACACTTAAAGAAACCAATAATTATGTAATGACAAACACTTTGGTGGGCAGTTAAATTTTATATTCACTTAAGTATAAATAGCAAATAAAAAGAAAGTGGAGCATTTTTTTTAAAGTGGTACTCAAAATAAAGCTTTTATGCATTCATTTCAATTGTATTTAAAAAAATGTATTCCAGTTAAATTTAACATTTTATGTTGAGTAAAAGTTAGATAGCTGTACCGATTACCAGTAGCTTGCTAGAATAAAAATCTGATTTTATTTTTACTATAGGCGTATGTGCACATTAATTGAAACTTTAGAGTCCTTTTTCTTGTCCCTTTGGTTTCTCAAATTATAAAAGTATTCAAATGATAGGAACATCCATTTCAATTGACATAATTGTCTAAATTTTGTAAACGATTTAAAAAGAAAATACAAAAGAACTTGAAATTTTACTCTTTTAGCACATTTCAGCTTTTTGTAAACGACTCAATGCAAAATACGAATCAGTTCGTTATGCGGCATTTGTTGTCATATTAAGCTAATATTTTTTTTAATGTTGATAGCACCTTCATTAGTGCATAGAACGAAAAAATGGTGCGAAAATTGCTAGATTTGTTTCATGTAAAGCAAACTTTATTAAAGCGTTGACACCTTGCAATGCTAATCCCGACAAGCTATGCAATAGAACTCTGTTCATTCTATTTTTGAAAACTTACTTACTATTTAAATTTCATTGCATTTTTGGAAATCACTGCAAACTTGGCCCCTTTTCCAGTAAATTAATTTTCAGATTGATTCCGAACTAGGTTCTTAATAAAATGGGAAATATTTGAAAACTTTGCTTACGACTCGAGTCTCATTAAAAATTTGCTCAGCTTTATCTCCTAAAAGAAATCAAAACTATGATTTCTCAATATTAGGTGTTTTTATTAAGAACATTCATTTCGACTTTGATTTATGAGGATTTTCGTAATTTTAATTCTACGAATCGCTTCGAAATGTTTTCCGAAACTTCTTTGCAGCCGCAATGTCTAAAAAAAAAATAAAATAAAAGGGACAAGTATGAGCCCAATTTTCGATCACTTTTTGCAGCAATTGGAGACTTATTTCAGCAATAACGCGCCGAATATTCTCTTTCAAGGCCTCTTGAAATGGCAAGCCAAACTAACTACAAATCAAGTAACAGCTGTCAAAAAGACCAACTCCGCAAAAAGTATTGACGCCTTTTCACACGAGAACACTTCTGCCACCAGAACAACTTTGTTTGTAGGCAAGAGAGGTAGTGGGGTGAGGTAAAGTTACTCAAAAAGTTGTGCCAGCTTCTACTCCGCATTAAACTAGCTGTTCAGCTGCAGCGCACTAATACACATACAACTGCGAAAATGTCACTTCGCTAAGTTCAGTTTCGCGCAGCAAAATCAACAAATACACAATCAAAGGCCCTACACGCATACAAATTCTGCTCTGTTTGTTTTCATCTCGTGTAAAACGGTGATAATAATTATTCGGTTATTCTCATGTGAAAAAGCGCATTGAAAACCACACGTCTAAAAAAAAACACCCTTTACTTGGCTATCAATTTGATCATGGGGCTCAGTGAGTTTCTGATCAAGAGGGCTTTGCTTTCGTTCTTTTGCGGAAAGGTTAATATATTTTACAAAACATTTTTCTTCAAATTCAAATATAAGCAAATGTCCTAGTTTGACTCTTCGATATTTAGGTAACGAATAAGTTAAAATTTTTGAATGACCCAGCGAATTATATTTTTCAAAATGGCAAAGGTTTAAGGGAATTCATTATAACTGCGTATACGACAACAATATTAATTTGTGTTAAAAAGAAGTAAATTTATATAAACTAAAATTTTTCTGAAGATCAATGAATGCGATGTTTTTTTTTGGGATTATATTACAAATAAAAAACCGGGAGTCTGTTTTGATTCAAAAGTTAGCGATACTTTTTTTCAAATATTTAATGGTCTAAATTCAAACATGAATTTGCATAACATTTTCACAAATAATGCTGCTGTACGCCTTAATTTTATAAAAAAAACCTTGGAAACATTGATTCCAAGTGCTCGGTTAATTGTCAAATTTATATGAACAAAAATTCCTAATAATTAAAAAAAAAAACACAGCCGATTTAAATTGGTTAGACGTGAAAAATGTATTTTAATTCCCTATTTAAAAACCTTGAATTCACGAAAACCACTTGCGAAATGTATAGAAACTGCCGATTGAAAATCACTAGCACGCATTTTCTATTTTACAAAAATTAACCTTTAAAAATTTTTAAAGTGCAAACATTATAATTATTCGAAAACGCTTTGTCTCATCGCCTACATTTAGTTGGCCATAGCTTTTCAATGACAATGGCAGCATATTTGGCGTACAATTAAAGCGCTTAGGCAAATATTTATTTGCATTTTTTTGCGAACTGTAAACAATGGTAAGAAAACCTTTCCGCTTTGTTTAGTTAATTCCAAAACTAAATGTATGTGTTTGTATGTGTATGCGCCGGTTACACAATACAATTTGTTTACTCTTTTTCTTTAACGCAGAGTGTGAAAGAAAAAAATGCATGGAGTCGAAAAAGCCGCCTCACATACATACAAACATACATACAAATACACGCCTGCGCAGTGCTCTACATTTGTTTGTACCATTTCGGCGCCACTTTTGCTGAAGTTCAAGTTTGTAGCGCAAATCTTACGTTTCGGTAGCAATAGAAAAACAGTTCCGCCTTCTTTCGTCGCGCTCAACCACTTGCTTTTACGAATTTCTTCGCACTACCCGCACGCTTATTTGATTATTACTTTTTTATTTGATTTTTAAACGAAATTCCCCAATATTTTTAGTTATGTACGTTCACTCACAATTGCTCGTACCGTTGATTTGCTTTTAAATATTTCGCTTGTTTTCAATTTATTTCCGTTTATTCGTTCAAATCACGCATAACCGTTTTACGAATGTGAATTGAGACTTTTGGCGTTTCGCCGCTTTTAAGTTGCAGCGTATGCTTCGTCTCTGACTGTCGTCGTTGAACTGAGTCTGTGCGACTGGTGGATTTTGTGTCAAATTGTTGTTTTTGATATCGACGTCGTCGCGAATGAAGCTAAAGTGGACAAGTGCGCGCACTAGGGCGATAAGCTGAATATTTAAATAAAACATATTTAAACAAAACGTGCAGGCGAGTATGAACTTATGTAGATATGTATGTATGTATGTATGTACACGCTTTTGACTATAAAGAATATAGTATTAGGTATTAAGGTGGAAAATATAAGCACACGCATGAATTAAAGCTAAAACTAAAAAAAAAAAGAAACTAGCAAAATTGGAGTACACCAAAATTGCTCTTCAGCTTTTTAAGGTTTTTATTAAATTTTCAGAATCCGACCACGACCTCATTATGTTAATCATTAGCCATAACTTGTTTATTGTCCACTTGCATGTTAAATTGTTCAAGTAATTTATTCTTCTAAACGACATATGTATGTATGTGTGACCATTGTTGAAAACTCACGAATGCATCCTTGATCCATTACGAAACGCCTGCCATGAACTTGACTAGCGCTGGAAGTAGTTAACTATTTCGTGACTAAGAAAATTGTTAAAATGTGTTTGTATGTGCATATGTACATATGTGCCTATATACACGTATACACGTATGTATGTACGTATGTATGTAAACGAACTAGGAGTGAACTAAAACTATCAACGTCTATTTTGGCCGAGTTTGTAGCGGTGCGTACGATAAATCGCTATGCCCCTCAGTTTTTATTTATTTATTTATTTATCTACCGGACAAATGCCCTCACAGATAAGAGAAAAAAAGAAAAAAAAGAATTCATAACAAACTATACAAAAATTTATCAAAGGACTTACATGTACATATATGTCGAATCAATAGTAATGAAATAACACAATTATTTAAAAAGAAAGTAATTACAAATAACAATCTTAAAACGTTCTCTACATGAATAAAAATCGACACAATTGCAGATAGAATTACACAATGAAATGGACCTGTGAATGGGCTCATTGTTAGCAAACTTTGTTTTACGCATATAAAGGTTGAAAATGTATTTCTCCCTAAGATGCCTTTCCGGCGCATAAAAAGGTAGAAGCGAAAGTAGATCTGGCGAATCAACTTTGTTTTCACACATATCTTTGATGAAGAGAATAGCACAAATGTTTCTCCGATTTGCAAGGAATTGTAAGTTCAAGATTTTACACCTCAGTTCATAAGATGGCATATATTCAGAAGAAAACATGCGCCGAAGGGCGAATTTGGTAAACCTCCTCTGAACTCTTTCTATATATTCTCTGTGAAAGTCGAAATCAAGTTTCGAGTCTAAGTAGACCCCTAAATCCTTGACGGTGGTTTTACGGCTAAAAGAATCGCAGTGGTTAAAAGTGTAGTTATTCATTAAACAGAGCTTTTTCCGAGGAAATGAAATAATGTTACACTTTGAGAAGTTCAGAGAAAGACCGTTGCAAGTACACCACTCTATCATAGATAGAATATCTTGCTGTAGTCTAAAACAATCGCCCAAGTTTTGGATTCGGTAATACAACTTCAAATCGTCGGCATACATCAAACAGTTGCAAAATTTCAATGTTTGGCTGATGTCATTTTTAAATATAGAAAAAAGCAAGGGACCCAAGTGACTTCCTTGTGGAACCCCTGAAGTAACTTCTATAGATTTAGAGATATTGTTGCCAATTTTTACCACCAATTTTCTGTTTGTCAGATAGGATTACATCTCAGCCACATACATTTTTTTTTTCTAATAGTGCATACTCAAACATTTTTTAAAACTTCTATGGAAAAGTAGTAAATTTTTATGATAGCTTTTCTAATTTATTTTAATTGTGTATAAAGCAGAGATCGAAAATAACCTCCTCCACTTATTTTCAAAGTATTTTTCACTGACACAAACACAAAAGTATCAAGCAAAACGAATTTCTCACCGTACAAAATTATTCTGTAGAATCATTTTGTGTTTTCTACTGTGAGTTATTTACCAACTACTGAAATTTCTAATCGAAAAAGACACTTTGGCATAAACTTTTATTTTTAAGTGTGCTCGTTTGCGGCTCATTGAAAAACAGAAAAATAGTATATACAAAAGTGGAAGAATTAAACGTTAGGCATTTATTTGAACAACTTTCATTCAATTATAATGAATTAATGCGAACATTTATGGTATGCAGAAGATAGCGTAATTTGTCTCTATATTTGGCATTTTGATGTATAAATTAGTATAAAAAATTTGAATATTGAAATGGGTGTGATTATATATTAGTACATTTTCGAGTTAGTTTGAGTCAAAAAATAAAATAAGTTCTCTTCATGGTTTCATATATGTACATACATACATTAATAGGTACAAATGTACTCGTATATACAAATGTAACTATTTTGTGTAATGACTTAAGAAACAAACTAAATATTTTTAACAAAAATTGAACATACATTTTGTGAAAATTACAAATATACACATTTTTGTAAAAATAAAAATCACACAACTGCAGAGTTAATTAAATTATTGTGATTTTAAGAATTTAATTTAACCACCAATAATGAATTTGTTGTTTCCGTATTTAAAATGAAGTTAAGTCTGAGTCGCTGGTACGGCAAATACAACTACCACTATTTCAAATAAATTTGGAGTTTCAAATTTCAAGATTTACAGGCAAACGAACATAGACCACATTGAAATTTTTAATATCTGTGTATATTTTTTAAAGTTTTTCGGAGATCTCCTCTAAGAGCTAACAATAAAAACAAGAACTATGTAAAGCAAAAATATTATACCAGTAAGAAAATAGCAAATGTCAAAATTTTTTTTTATTACCAAATAACACTTTTTTTTCTCACTGCGATAAGTGTCCCAAACCAACGGTAACAGAAATTATGTGAAAAATAATGTTTCGGACTGAGCAAAAGCACTCACCTACAAAAAAAAACACTTTTTCTGTTTTGTGCGTTATTTTTTTTTTTCTCAAGTAATAAGAGTTATTTTGGAACGAAAAATAACACTGAAGATGGCACAACGCCGAAACCGGTTTGTTTCAAAACCAAATTTGACAAGGATCGACGGAAAATCGTTCCAAAATACATCAACTTTCAACCTTGTCGGAGTAAAAAAACAAAAAAAAAAAAACAACAAAAAACTATTTTGGAACATTTTCTAAGTGGAGAGGGTTATTTTAGAACTGTGGTATAAAGTATACAATTGTGGATTATATCTGTGGCTTCCCGGAAAAGTCACATTTTTTTTTATACCCGAGCGTACTTGTACACATAACAGTTGTTTGTAACAGCAAAAAATAATCGAGATAGATATAGACATATGTATATATACTAAAATGATCAGAATAAAAAAAAGGAATTGAGTTAGCCCTGAATGTCTGTCCGTCCATCCGTCCGTCCCTCCGTCCGTCTGTCCGTGGTTACAATAACTTGAGTAAAAATTGGGATATCTCAATGAAATTTGATACATAGTTTGCTCTTTGGACAGGGTAAGTTGGTATTGAAAATTGTCGAATTCGGTCAATAACCGCGCCCACCTCCCATATAACGGAAATTTTTGAAAACTGCAAAACTCCGATTTTCGGTATCCATTACAACAAATTCAGTAAAATTTGGTATTTGGAGCGACTTTGAACTAAGAAATTTGGTATAAATGAAATTTTGCAAAATGGACATTGCCACGCCCACTTATGACAAATTTTCTGTATCTCAATAACAGTATTAGTTATCGTCACAAAATTTGGTGGACATATTTTCCTTTATATCGCTATATTTATCGTAGACAATTTTTGAAATCGGATCATAACCACGCCCACCTCTCATATAACGAAAATTTTGGAAAATGCAAAAGCTTAATTTTTTCGGTATCTATTAAAACAAATCGAGTGAAATTCGGTATTTGAAGCAATTTTGAACTGAGAAATTAGGTATTTATGAAATTTAAAAAAATGGGTGTTGCCACGCCCACTTAGGAAAAAATATCTGTATCTCACAAACGGTGTAAGGTATCGTCACAAAATTTGGTGAACAAATTTTCCTCAATATCGCTGTTATGATCGTCAAAATGTTTTGAATTTGGAGCATAATCTCGCTCACCTCCCATATAACGGAAATTTTGAAAAATGCAAAAATTTCGTTTTTTCTTTATCTATTGAAACATATTAATTAAAATTTGATATTTAGGGAGATAGTTAATTAAGAAACTTGATTTTTATGAAATTTTGAAAAATTGGCGTCACCACGCTTACTTATAAAAAAAAACGTCTGTAGGTCTCTCAAAAACGATGTAAGGTATCGTCACAAAATTTGGTGAACATATTGTGCTTGATATCACTAGCATCACCGTCAATAATTATTGTAATCGCACCATAACCACGCCCAACTTCCATATAACGGAAATTTCGAAAAATGCAAAAACGTCGTTTTTCATTATTAATTGTAAGAAATTGAGTATAGTTAAATACCAGTAGCGATTTGAAACAAAGAAACAGGGTTTTTATGAAATTTACTTTTCTTACTTGATTTTACAAAATCGATTTAATGCAAAATTTGACGTCTGTGGGTGTTAATCATTCGAAATAATGCACATAAATAAGTACTTTTATATTGAATATTGAGGCTTACTTTTCGACATTTCCATTTCGGCATAACTACATTTAGCTTCAAAACCTTAGGGTGTGAGTGACTTTTTCGTTTATGTCGGGAAGCCACAGATATTATTTTGTTAGGGAGCGAATTGAGTTTTAGTTGAAATTAAATTTGCTAAATATGTACATATGTATATGTAAACTTTGATAGGATGGATTATGATTATGTTTTAGGTCCGAATAAAAACGTACTCATATCATATGCGAAGTCTTAAAAAACTAATGAAGTGTTAATGTCAAATATTTTAAACACTACTTTGCTGTTACGAACCCTGATAGTAATAAATAATACAGCAGCAGAGTCTCTAAAGCCTTGATTACTGATAAAAGTAGTGAGATCGGTCGATGGGAATCACCCTTTGGCAATGTTGTTGTTGTAGCAGCATACAACAATCCCCGTACATTTTTGGCGTTTCGTTGTTTCCAAAACCGGTAAATTTAAATATATTAATTTATAGAAAAAATTTACAACTATTGCAATTATAAAAAAGTCATTTATTTCCTACTCGATATTGTGAAAGAAACGAGTTATATAGATAGCTCTTTTGAATTACCCTAAAATTTGTATAGTACATAACTGTTTTCTAGTGTAATTAATAAATAAAATTTGATTTGGGAATGTTGCACATGAACTTAATAAATTAAATAATGCACTTTTTCGTACATATTTTCTACTTAATTTGCTAATAATAAATTAAATCATCTTTATTTGGTAACATTAATGGCAATGTTTTGTGCTTTAAGAATATTTTTAGAAAACCCGTCCTTTTATGGCCATTCATCGGGTGACAGAGTTGTTCGCTCATCATGTACAGTGTGAAAACTCAAACCATTGCCATCGGGCTTATGCCATGACGGCAGTAAGACGCAACGCCAAAATTTTCTACAAAACAAATTAAAATAAATTTTAAATTTGTTATAACATTTTTAAACTGTTTCCACATAAACAAACCTGCCACGCACCAATCCCAAAAATAGTTTCCAATTCTTGCGTGCACCAAAATTATATGGATTTACGTAAATTTTGTTTTCTTTGAGCAACCGTTCAGTTTCCTCTTGGTTTATTAACGCCTCAATGCTTGTTTCACCACGTGTTATCATTTTTGCGTGCCAAATGGTTAGTGCACCCAACGCTAGCACAGCAGTCACATTTGTTGCGGTCATAAATATTAACGCACGACGCTTTCCTATTGTAAAAACGCCGTCCTCTGACGTTGCCGGCGTGGGTAGTGTATGTTTGGCAGGCGGTAATAGGTCATCATCATATTCGTTTGCATGTGTCTGCAATAATATGTTAGTTAGATATATGTAACTTTGGCGAAGACTACTATTTGTAAATTTTTTCCACCTACCACTGGTATAATGTGACCACTCAAATTAAATTTAACTGGTTGTCCCTCCAACGGCTCTGACTCTATCCAGCTATCGCCATTGTCAAGCCACAAATTTGTATAACCAATTTCAAAGCCAAAAACAATTAGGAAAAGGCAGCCAATAGTTGTGTATGCCATGTAAAGGAAAAAGTACCGGTGATTGAAAAAGCCCACACAATTGTTAAGCCAAGCTGTTGGAATTGACGAGAGAAAAAATCTTTTAAAAATGCAAGTGCTTATTGTCACATTAGAGTATTATTTAAATTTAGTTATATGTAAAAATTCATCCGAAATACATTATCAAAAATATAAATTGCAACAACAAAACCAAAATTATTACATATAAACCAATAAATGTATGTATGTATATACATATGTACATACACACGCTTTTATAATGGTTTATGGGTAAACCCTAAACAGTCTGATCTGTTTTAAAGGATCAACCTAGATTTTTATCTTGCAAAATTTTCACTAACCGAGAAATGCTTCATATTTGTGAACATTTGGAAAACAGATTATCTCTACATATAAAAGCAGCAAAAAGCATTATCCTTATAAGCAGAGGAATTCTGCTGAAGTGGGAGCATTTGGCGATTAACAAATTCGCTTCGAATCGGTAACGTGGATACAACTGACGTGAAATTGTTTATTGACATAGTAGGGCTAGAGTTATTTGAAAATCTTTCAGCAGTTTTTTCTTTAAAGGCACTGTTTATGAATAATTTCAAACATACATACTATATATGTATGTACATATGAATATACATATGCATACGTGTGTACATAGCTATATATTTATGTACATATATAATTGGGTTTTAATTTTGTTGTACAGCAACGACTTCGTATATGGATATATTATCGATTTGTTCAGTACTTACGGCAATGATGATCCATTTTCAATATACACTTATTGCAAATGGAGCAATGATGAGTGCGCGGAGCCTTCGGCGAATGACATTTTTTACATATCTTACGCACTTCAAATGTACCATCGTCCTATAAAATATTACAAATTTAGTAAGCTAGAGACATTAGTAAAAAATAAAACTTACTTTTTTCGGCGGCTCGCCGGGAGGTGTTATTACACCCATTACATAGTGGAAGACAACATTTAGCAGCAACCAGTTACCAATGATGACTAAGATCACAGTAGCCCGAGGACTTTTCTGCCACCATAAAGGCAAACCAATCCAATATGCAATCACAACTACCGCTATTGTCAGTCCCGACACAGCGAAAAGGAAAAACTAAAAGATGTTAAAAATGTGATTTTAAAATAATAATAGCGGAATAAGTTGTCACTCACTGGACCCAAAAGATGTGTGTAGTTGTCGACGAACCAGAACATCGGTTCCAAACAAGTATCCGAATCGAAGTTTGTGATAAGTCTGCGAAACCATGATTTCGCATAGCGCCATCGAATCCGACTCTTATTGCTGTGAGTAAATACATATGTATGTTCATATGTATGTATGCATTTAATTACCAAATGAAGAACTTACAGAATATTCTTTAAGACAGCACTCGAACGCCATTTAAATCTGCTCATTTTCCAATTATATTTTCACTTATTTTGGAACCATGTAATTGTTTTTGGAGTTCTAAGTTAATGGTAAGGTTGGGCTGAATCCACACAAAGCCCGCTTGCATTCAAAAACTATACATCCAGAAAACGAGTTGTATGAGATATTCTTAAACTACTTGATCTAATGATCAGTTTTTAGCTTATAAAGTATTTGAAATTACTTTAAAAAGTTGTGGATCAATTACAGTACAAAGTTAAAAGAATAAGCTAACCAAAACCATAAACAAGAACAGCTGATTAAAAGCAGTGTAGTTCTTCTCGGCGTGTCTTTGCAAATTAATTTTAAAAATATAAATGAAATAATCCGACTAGTGAATAATTTGATATTAGTTTAATTTATTAACAAACTGTATCATTTAAGTTTCTATTCAAATGCATAGTATTTTAAAGAAATAAACCATAAAACTTTCAGTATCCGCTAAAATGGCATTATAATATGATATTTATGAGTGGTGAAATTAGTACTACTCTGGATAGCCTATAAAATTGGAATTGGACATATAAAATATGAATCAAGTGTTGGAAACTAAAGGCCGTGACGCATATTTTGCACTTTCTGACCCCCCAACCCCCTGCGTGACAAACCGTGACGCTTGTTCGGACTCCCCTCCATTATTGCGTGAGAATTCAAAATTTGTTTAAAACGATAATGGGATAATAAAAAGCCAAGTCTTGAAATGTTTTATTTTTGTCCATAGCGTTTCTTACAGATATAACCAAGACGAATTTAGTAAAATGGCTTTAGTAAGCAGCTGATGAATTTGTTTTTGGTATCGCCGTGGTACAGCAAATGTCAGAACCATTTGTTTGTTGGTTGGTTTTGACATTCGCTGCACCGAAAACAACAGCGAAATAAAAATTTACTATTTTTCTTAATATAGAATTAAGAGTCACGTGACGCAGCCGTAGACCCCCTGCCCCCTCCGTGACAAACCGTGTCGCCCCATCCCCTAGACGCGTCAAGTAATATATTGACGGCCCCGTGGAAGTTGAACTCTGTTTGTCGTTTAAACTCAGTATGCAGTTTTTCAGATGTTTGCTGACTACTTATTTTTGGTTGCGACCAAGGCACATTCAATAGGTAGCAGCAGTAGAAAAATTAAAAAAAAAATGTTTGAGCTCTGTATATTTTGTTTTTGCTTTTAAAATCTAATATTTCAAAAATATTTTATCAACTACCTTGAATTGTACTGAAAGCATTCTTATCACAAGGAAATTCAAAATTTGACAATTCAAATTAAAATAAAATATGAAAAAAGTTCTAAAAAAAAAGTTTGCTGCTGCTACCTATTGAATGTGCCTTGGTTGCGACACATTTAATTGAGCGCAAGGAAACTAGTTTTAAATTTAAAATAAATTTAACTAAACTTAGTTTAAACTGAGTTTATTGTCTAAAAATGTGCCTTCACAATATTTAAGCTCATATATTATTCAAAAAACAAGGCAACAGTTTTTGTAAATAGTGGGGCTCTTACAATTTGAACATTTCAATTTTGGCCAAATCCAGCATATTAATAAACAATTGTAATTCAATTATTATAAAATATTTCAGGATTTTTAATTCCATTTAAGTAATAATGATTTAAAATTGGTATTTCTTTCTTTTAAGCATTCTACACATAGGTGGTGTGGTTTCAGGCGCAAATTCTTTATACATTGCTGATTTTTCAACTTATCATGGTTGTACACTCAGGAATACATTCCTAAACCAAACTCGACTTCAAGGTTTTATGACTGGGCTACCCCAAAATGTGTTGTTTAATCAAAAATCCACCACATAAGGAGAATTTGTAGAGGAAAGTATATTGCAAAAATCATATGGAATAAAAGTAAAAACAGACACGAATTTCTATGGAATCACAAACGCGAAAAATTAAAAAGTAAACATACATAATTTTTTCGACGTGACAAATTTCAGCATCAAAGTTTAATGGATCAACCGGTGCCTATAGGTAATATCATTTTAGTACCCCATTCTTCAAAGCATGATTTAATTACACTTAAAAATTCAATGATTTCTTTTATGTGTGGTTTGGCAGACACATCAAATTCGGGCGGTACCGCGGGTTCCATTACTGCAGATACTACATTAAGTGGCAATATGCCAATAGTTACAACCAGTGTGGAGGAGGGTGAAATACTTCCTCCTATTGAAGTTAGTAACGATTGCAACTCCTCCAATGCAGCAGCGAAACCTAATACAGCTGTTAAAACAGGAGCTCCAGAAGTTAATGTACCAACAGCTGAAAGAGCAACGACTTCAAACGCCGAGCAGAGTTTAGATAATATAACTGTTCGTCATACGGTGACATTAGAAGAGGGTGAACACCCAGAGGAAACGGATGCTTCAACACTAGCTGCCGAATTAGTTACCGAACCTGATGGTCTACTACACTCTAATGAACAAATAATCGATAGCAATGTAGTGCGCGAGTTAGAAACTCACGTAGCAGTTGCTGGCAACATGGAAATTGGAACAGAACAAGCAGATGATCATGAAATTAGTGACCCTCAAAACCAAGCTATGGAAGCACAGAATATGCTGGTACAAGATATAATGATACACAGTGATAATGATAATAATGATGAAACTGATGACGAAAGTTTACGATTTGATCCATCGCCGTTAATTGAACCGCTTTTGGAAGACGACGACATGGGTGAACAAAGGGATGACGATGTAGATGATGAGCAGCCAATGGCGGAAAACGATGGCGATGATAACTTGATGTTAGAAGATATATCGGACGATGCATCATCTTCATCAGACGCTGTTTTCGATAGTAAGTTATTTGTTATTGTGGCTAACTCATTGAATTTGTTTCGCTAACCTATTGTTATGATTATTTCAGATGACTTAATGCGTGCTGCTTTCAGGGAAATGCTAGTGCAAAATAGGCGGGGTGGTGATAATTTTATGCAACGTTTACGAAGCGCTTTCTTCACAATGGGTCACAATAGAGAACGTCGGCGCATAGAACCAGAAAATGATGAAGTAGATGTTGACGAGCCCGATCCTGAAAATCCAGTCACTTTTGATACAAATTTACCAGCCGAACATTCGTATTTGGGCGAGAACATGAACCGCGTGTCAGGGGTTCATTACTTGGAAGTTGGCAAACAGTACAATATGATGCTTTTCATGCATCAGCACATATTATTTCCTGGTGAAGTTTTGCCCTTTATGATCTCTGGGTCGATCTTGGAATCAGATATGGATGCGCAAAATGGTCTGCTCTTTGGCGTTTGTTTCCCAATACTCTGTAACCGCGAGGAAGTAGGTGATAACTTTTACGGTGTTACATGCCAAATCTATGAGAAGGGCACAGATGAACGTGGCAATATGTTGATTAAATCGCGTGCATTGCAACGTTTTGTAACCAAAGGCAGCCAAGTAACTGGGTATTTGATATTAATATTTTTATTATTTATTGGATTATAAAACCATTTAAACTTTGCTATCATTACATGCAGTCCACTCTCGTTTATTGCTGGCCATCCCCAGATGAAGGTCTATGGTTATGTTAGAATTCTTCCCGAAATATATCTGCGTGAACCTCTCAAATGCATTGATATGGGTTCACTGAATCGGTTCCGCGATATAGAGTCCATGCGCGATACCTATAAACGTTATCAAGCAGCCACCACTACTTGGCCTGCTCACGTCTATGACTACTACAGTATCACGTCCATTGTGGAAAAAGCGCGATCTCAGTTGGCGCAACACAAAATCGACACAATGCCTACAGATCCAACACAGTTGTCATTTTGGCTAGTTCGCAATCTCCACCTATCCGACAGCCTAATGAAAACAATATTTGTAACAGATTCAGTTAATATACGCATGAAGCTGATATCAAACACTTTTACTGATGTGAGTAGTGCTTGTGTTCGTATTCGAAGAATTTTTCTGCATTATTGTATATTTGATAAATTTATAGGATTCGGTTTTTACATGCCGCTATTGTGGCAACCGTATTGCAAATTGTCAACAACTTTTTGCCATGTCCAAGCACGGAGTTCAAACTCAATACTGCAACTCGGGTAAGATAAGGAAGAGAGGAAAAAACAGTTTTTAGTATTATAAGATATGTATTTAATCTTAATCACTTGCAGCTGGCTATATACATGAAACGAATACTGTCTATCAATTATTGCCAGAGGCAATAACTTATAGCGGTCGACCATCTTCAGAGTTCAGCTGGTTTCCTGGGTAGGTCAAGTATTTGATATATGTACAGACTTATAGGCATATTGAAGTACTAATGCAATACATGATCATACACAGTTACGAATGGCACATCATTGTCTGCAAAATTTGCTCTCGACATATCGGATGGAAATTTAAGGCACTCGAACCGAATTTGGTGCCGAAATCGTTCTTTGGTATCTCCAGCACCAGTGTGCGCATTAGCTCCCCAACACCGGGAAATACCAATACACGAGCGGCAGTTTTTCAAAGCCTCATGAGATTGGCAAGACGTGAAATGCAATGAATTTGGAGTTTGGTGAAGCGTTTATGTTGTTGCGAGCATTGCATCGGCTTATGGCGTATTAATCGCACTAATCCTCCGCAAGAGAATGAGTTAAATGTCATTGAATTGGAGTGACATGTTATGCCCATATCAAGTATTTGTTTTGTAAAGAGTTTTAAACGTTTCACCCTATATTGGAGCAGGAGTAAATAACCGAAGAAAAATGATATATGTATACATTATCCTAAAGCGTCAAATTAATTTATTAAAAAGTAATTTGGTTTTGGGGCACATAGTACGGGTCGTACTACTCCTACATACATATGTTTGAAGGCAGATGAAGCCAACCGGAAGAATTATTTAACAATTTTTTAAACAAAAATGTATTAGGGGTGATACTGACTTTCACATGTTTTTTAGTTACTTCCGAATCGGGTGCCATATATAAATGTATGTAAATATGTACGTACGTACATAAGTTTTCATGCACTATTGGATGTAGTGAGGCATGAGTAAAATTATAAATGATATACATACATATGCACTCAATGCGTGATTCTGCTGGTATATCATCTTCAAAATTATCAAAGGTCATAAGCGAGATTTTTTTTTTAAATTATTATATTATTTTAATAATTTGTCAGTTGTTTATGAGACAATTTGCATAATTGTGATTATTTTGGAAAAGCATTGCTAAGCCTTTCGTTTGTAAATTGGTTTATTGTCTCGCCTTTGAAAAACACTTAATAGTGACGTACTTAGCGCCGTTTTCATAATAGAGAGGAAGCTCGCGTTCGGTAGTTCATTATAAATTAGAAATATTAAAAATTAGAGTTAACTGTGCAAGTGTAACTTATTAATATGCAGTTCCGAGAAAGACTGAGTGTGCTTAAGTGCAGCTCACTCCTTTTTTTTTTTGAGGTTATCAATTGCATATGTTTAAATATTGAATTTTCTGCAAAATCGGACACTAACAACCCCATTGAAATAGGAATAATATATGTATACATATGTATTTGATTATTTTTATTGATATTAATAACATTAGATACTTATATGAAAATAAAATAAACGCTTCGCAAGGTTACCCTTAATTTCGGATTTATTCTATAGGATATCCTGTAGAGGAACACAAAATACATTTTAAATTGATGTGAAAAAATCTACGATAATTACGCTCGTGTACTTAACAATAAAATTGTGTATAAATAAGTTTATTTTTCGATTGAATTAGTAATTAAAACAAAATCAGTTTTCGAGTAACTCGGCAAATGAGGTTGAAAGTTTCTGGGAAGGTTGAGAAAAAAAGTATCGTTAATAAAATAATTAAATTTAAAGCAACACTTACAGTTTTGCAAAAGGGACACGCGCCAAATGAGACACTTAGAAAGTCCTTTCCATCGGTAAGTGTATTGAACCATTCCTTGAGGCAGACTGCATGATAAATCAGTGTACATTGTGGGTTATCGCAGGACACAATTGGTATTTCACCTTGGTCTAATTGGTAAGAGTAGCAAATGTTACAAAATTGTTCATCCGGCACTTTGGTTTCATTCTCTGCACATAACCATCCGCTACATGGTGGCATTGGAAAGTAACACAGATCGAAGATACGCAACAAATTTTTATGTATATCCAATTCGGCGTCCCAATCACCCAAACCATCACTAAGCGTGCGTCTTAATTCTGCTACCGCCTGTGTTGGCCCTATGATCTGCACGGACATTGATGCGATTGGTGCAAACGGATCTGCTATAGCTAACTTGAGATAGACTCGATCGCGCAGCACAAACAATCGCCAATTGTGCTTTGTAGATACTGGGGCTGTTGGTTGCACTACATAACACAGCTCGTCGATGATGGCAAAGTTATCGTAAAATTGCTGTAAGTCTTCTAAATAATTCTGAAATTGCTGCACTATTGCAGCAAGATTGTTAAATTTATTAAGCTGCTCCTCCCAGGAAATGCAGTCGGGCAGACTGTGTGCACTAATGCGAAGTGTTGATAGTTCCACCTGTAAATAATGTTTCTCATGATGCTGGAATTTGGTAAATCGCACGCAACTGCATGCTTCGTTTATTTCTAGACGATAGTTTTCAGGCGCATAAATGGAAGCTACTTCTTGGTATACATTTCTTGAAAGCATTTTGTCATTCTTAGCCCCGAAACTGCTTATCTCGTTGTTCTTTTGTAACAGTTCTGGTATATTTTCCATAACGTCATACATTGTCCAATCGCTTTTTAGATCTGCGCTTAAAATTTTAGTGAAAGTATTTGCATGTGGCTGCTACAGCTCGATATGTACATCAAGTAGATGAGGGAAGTGTGGACAAAGTACTCTTATGCGATACCATTTTCCCTGCAATAATGCATATATATTTTTAAAATAATTCATACAAAGTTTTATTACAACATTACTTTGATTTTCACAGTTCCTCTGGCGGTTGAACCCAAAACTACGAGACCAGGGTAGCGCAGGAGAAGTTTATCCCAATTTTCATATTGAGACATCTTGAGTATTACCTAAAGTAGTAACTATCTTCTCACTTGAAAAATTAAATTATTCAGCAAATTCTTCATATTGAAATTAATCGAATAAACTTAATAGAAATATGTATGTATTTTGTGTTATAAAAAAGCAAAGGAATTTCGCGGTTCATGTAAATATTTTGGTCTCCACAGAATGAACAGTGCTGCCGTTTTATAAAGACGAACTGACAAATAAATAGGAGACTTTCGCCTAAAACTTTTAGGTAGTGCCGGCGGTAAAATTAAAACTAGTTTTAAAAACATCATGAGAACACCATAGTATATTTGTGCTGAACACAAATATTAATATGAAATATGTGAGTATGTCATTTTGCATTTTAGTAAATATGGTAACAAAAAGGCAGATAAACTGACATATACATATAGGGCATTCATAAGGGGTCGTAAAGTGTCGAAAAAGTGTCGTAAAATTGCAAAGTCTTAAATATTTCAAAGCCTCAAAATTTATTTTTGCATTCTATACAAAAAAGAATTAAAATAGCACAACATTACAACGCGTTAGGGTACCTTGTGAATACCCAAATAGTACATGCCAGTTGACCATCCAATATCTCTTCTACATCAATATTGCGGCCACATGTTATTTATTAGTAAATATGTACGTGGAGCAAATTTAAATTTAAGTTTTCTCACAAATCACACTTTTATTCTATAGTACATTTTATGTATTTATACTAAAAGTAATAATTAAATTTAAAGATAAAAGTTTCCGGCTTTGAGATTTCACTCGATGATTTTTATATAGGTAATGCATGCCCGAGATAGAACCTATCCCATTATGTTCTTTCTAGATAGTTTCCTCTTTTCGTTTTAGAAATTTTTATTCAATAAATATGTATATTCCGAAATTTTATTAAATATGTCAAAAATTAATAAATCACTTTTGAAAGCACTGTACAGAAAACCAAATTTGTTGTCAAATTGCATATGTTAAAGTACCGTTTGCACAAGAAATGTATGTATTTTGTACCCCATTGTGCGTGGTCTCTAGTACACTGCGGATTGGGTGAAGGATTATAATTAAGGTAGGTCAATGCACTTTCCGATAAAAAAAAATTGCATAGAGGATTGCCTAAAAGTCTTTCCTAAACATATTTTTTTACTTTAAAAATCAGCTCAATGATGAGGAATTTGCTTTTCAATTATCTAACCAGCCCAAAGAAGAGAGACATTATTCTTTGATTGATCTACAGGTTGACATTATTGGCGGTGTTTATGCTAGATACTAGGTAAGCAAAGTCCTTCACTACTTCAAAGTTGAAGCTGCCAACAGTGACGTTGGTCTCAATACCCGAAGGCTATATGTTTGTTGCCAGTAGAGACTATGTCCTCATTCAGTGATAAACCAGCCTATAACCCAGAAGCATCACTTACGCAATTCCTTGTTGGCGTTATGTTATAAAAAGTAAGTAAAAATGATTTTCCTAATTTTAAATGAACCTAACAGTTTAACGAAATGAGTGCTAAATTTGAACACAGATTTTAATATTTAAAATGTATGTATGCCGTGATGAATATAATTTTTACATCGCTACATTGTACAGCAAAAACTCCTTATCAAGTGTTTTGGCTTTTCGGACTTTCAACACATTTTTCAGAAATATGGTGTCTAAGATGAACAATGGCTAGAACCACAACTGTACTCCAGTTGCACGGTAAATACTTTCACTAAAATATAAAAAAAAACATGTGGGCATTGCGTTTTCTGTGACTCGATATGATTTAAAAAGATAACTTGCATTAAAAACTTTGCTTTTAATTAATGTAAAGGATTATGGGTTTTTATCAAATTCGCAGTATGTGTATGTAGTAAACTTCGAGTGGGTTCATAAATAGTACGTAACCATCTACTTAAAAAATCATAAACTGCAACTATCTTGCACCGCAGGGCTTAGTTAGGTATGTACATATGTATGTTTATGTACATATGTATATTATGTATGCCTCTGTTTACATTCGTTATGGATTCTTACCGGATGATAAGTGTTTGGAGAACACCTGTTATTGCTACTTTGTAAATGAACAGGTGTTCAATTTTACTTCCAACGGATTTTTATATTCGTGGAATCAAAGAAGTAACAATTTTGCGAAAGTATTTAAGTAGCTTCAGTAGTGCAGAAAACTAGCATTCCTAATTGTTTTTTCTGATGTGCACTACTTTGGTGACACTCCTTTAAATATTTTGAAAATTATATAAAAAATACCAGTGAAAATGTTTCGTTTGGCTATTGTGTGTTTCACGCTTGTCATGGCCTCTACATCGGCTACCAATGTAAGGCAGTGTAAGTGAAATGTTATTAAATCAAGTGAAAAGTTGCATGCCGCTCTTCAATGAAACTGTCAAAAATTTAATATGCGCTCAGATTGAGAGAGTAAAAAGAAAAAGCTTTTTGGCGAAAATATATATTTTCTGATAACTACACCACAAGCGTCAAATTTTGCCAATAAATTTACGCACATAAACACTAATTAAACATCTTTAATAACCTTTATCAGGATCAATTTATTTAAATTTTCTTTATGTAATCACAAATTTCTTTTTATTTTGTCGATAAATTTTACTGTCAAACTCATTGCAGTTGATGGTTTGACAGATTTACCAAAATTTACTAGCAAAATTATTTTGACAGAAGAGATGTGTTCTAGTTTTTTGCGTACCGCATCGATTTCAAGTAAAATCTGGTAAAATTTGGTAAAATTGGAAAATTTTGAATCATACGGAGTCGCAACTAATAAAAATTGACTTCGAAGTTCTTCGTTTTGGAATTTTTGCCTTAAAGTATTAGCTCGAACGCCAGAAGTGATTTTAAAAGCATAAACAATTTCTGCAGAAATAAAGAATCAAGAATTTATGTTTTGTTATTTTTAGTCATACTCTTTAATTATTTCACAAATGTTTATCGTTTGTTATCTATAATTTCTCACTTTTGGAAATTTAATAAACAGCGATACTATTTTTTTTTTTTCAAATTGTCAAATTTTTAGTAGCGACTGTGGTCGCATTAAGCTTCGAGTCTCGAAACAGACATGCTAATTTAAAATATATTTGTAGGCAGCGTATGCTTATGTGCACTGATGTAAACATTTTTGAAAATCTTAACTTTTGCATCTCAGGCAAAAACGGTGAACCATTTCCACTTAGCGTTGACATTGAGGACTGCAAACAGATGCCATGTAATGTTGTCAAGGGTGGCAGGGCGGTGATGAAAGTGAACTTTGTGGGCAGTAAGTGTGGAAATTCAAAATTATATACATACATACATACATACATATATATTTGTATTAACATTTCAGATCGCGAAAATATAAGGCAAATAAATGCTGTGGTTCATGCCACCGCCTTAGGCATCACTGTACCCTACGAATTGCCTGAAAATGTGGCTGATGTATGCGGTAATTTGTTGCATGGCGCTTCATGTCCCATCGATGAATCGGAGGATGTGGTATACAATTTCATATTTGACGTTGATGATTCATATCCAGAGATCGGCGTAAAGGTACAACTGAATTTGGTTGATGAATACAATGATTCCGTTGCTTGCTTCATTACTGATATAAAAGTGAAGAAGCCATAAGAAGCGAAGCGTTTGAAGACTTGTGGAAATTGAAAAAAATTAAAAAATATAAATTAATCTTGATATTATTTACCATTGAAATGTATGCATGTATATTGTAGTATATGCGCATTTAAAAAAAAATATATGTATTTGCGTAAAAATTAATTGAAATAGTAAAATGAATTTTCTTTTTTATTCCCAAAAGTTAAGCACAAAATTTACAAGATGACTATTTTTGTTATTTTTTTGCCCTATAACTATGTAATTAAACCTAATTGTTTTTTTTTTATTGTGATAGAGTGTGTATACATATGTGAATATGGTTATGCGAATATTCAGAATAATAAAATCTTGTCTATGTACATACTTCTTCAAGCAGAATTTAAAGCGAATGAGTATTTTTCGAAAGAATTAAAAACGGTCTTCATTTATGAAAAACAACTTTCAGATGTAATATGTATGTTGATTGTACTTACGTATTTAATAATATTTAAGAGCTATCGACTTAATGATAAGTTATCACTTATTCTCATAATTCGTTGTGACGACCAATTGACCGTACTCTACCAGAAAAAAAAGATGTTGACATTTATAGCAATACTTTTGGTCTCTTATTTGTAAAAAAAAAGAGAAATTTGAGAAATGCACTCGGAAATTTGCCATTCTCTGCTTGTGGCTGACTGCTTATGGAAAAACAGTTTTCTTGATTTATAACAAATTAGAGCTTAATTTAAATAAATCGACATTTTCGTATGTTTGGCGATACGATCGAGTATATAAATACGGTATGTGTATGTATGTATGTATGTATGTATGTAAGTTTCTTCAATAACTTGACGAATAAAAACTTATAAGAACTGCTAATAACTCCTGTGTTTTCATCAAACTCTAAATGAAATAGTTTTCATACATCCAAACAATTAATTTAACAAATCTGCCATTAAAAAGCGTCTTTATATAAACCGATTTCTGTTAAAGTCATATAAGTTTTCTTGATTAAACTCCACAAATATGAATGCGATTACTTGCGTTCATCTAACTTATAAAAATTACAATAATTTAGAAATAATTTGCATAATGTTTTTTTTCAAAATCATAAATAACTTGTTGCTCAAATATATTTTTTTTAATACATAAAATCTGAAGATTCTTAGTACAGCGCTCTAGAATCATACGCAAGGAACATATTTTCTTTGATTGCAATTTGTTTCAGTCGTCTTGAAACTTTCATGACTGGCTAATTATTTGACAATAAAAGAATTAACTTATCAACGTAACCAGCATTTGTGATTAGCACTGATAGCTGTTCGAGCAACACCTGCCAATTTTGAATTATTCACTAGCACATTCAAGTACTTCCCAGCAGCAAAAGAATTCTGAACTGAAAAATGGAAGCAAGTGGATAATAGGTTGCTGGGCAAGAAACGAAGGAAATTACATTTTAAAATCGTTGTTGTTATTTTTAACAAATGTATTCGTGCCAGTCAATCATTCGCACAACTGAACGACTCACTGGCATGGGTATGCAATCCCTTCAGTGCAGCTAATCGATTCCTATACCGAGGTAAGTATGTTAGTCGGTAATGCATTTAATGCATTTCGTTAATATGCCTGGGTAAGCGTGTTGTTTAGGTATGAATTTTCTAGGATATCGCTGTGTTAAAATTCAGCGATGAATTCAGCGCAAGACCATCACTTTTGCTCTTACCAACTCATTTATTTGCTATTGCTTTTAGCTACTGGGTAGCTATTGCCTTTTGCTACTGTGTATTATACGTACATATGTACTTATGTATGCATATATTTACTTGTATAATAGATTGTAATTTATGGATAATACTAAGTAGTATGTAGATTTACGATTAAGAACTTGGGTTTTATTAATGTACGTATATAAAACTTTGCCAATGCGTTAGTTAAGCAGCAGTTCAAGTCATTACGGTCGACTGTTGAACACTATTGTGACTGGGTTAAAACATTAATAAGTTAAAAAGATTTTAACATTGGTAGGACTAAGATCAATAAATTGGAGTATGTATCGTCTTACAATTGTGTGTTTCGCGCTATTTTTGGCCACTGTCTCGGCTACAAATGTAAAGCAGTGTAAGTGAATAGAGTATATTTTCAATACTAAAAAGGTTTTGCCTTAACTGGTAGAACCGTTTTAAAGAGGTATTTGTTCTAAATATTGGCAATGCCTGAGTGTTTATACGGCTTACTCGTGTTTTTTCTATATTTAAAACATTTTTAACTAGGAAAATTAAGCCCTTAGGGGTGTGAAAAATAATGAATTGAAGCCTCTGGTGAATTATAGCATTTACTGACTATTTTCAGAGCCGATAATTTTAAGACTGAGACATTGGAACATTGTTTTTTATTAAAAGGAAATATTATAACAAAGCTTCAATTGTTAATTATTTTGTTGTTACAGTGCTCCTCGATAATCGCGACAGATTAAAAGTAGTGGATGCTGCAATGATCATGTTAAATCATAAATTTAATGAGAAAAACAATAAAATTTTAGTCATCACTAATATACACATTAATTTATTTTATAAACTCGAAATTTATTTTGGTTATGTACATATTTACATATAAATGTTCAAATTAAGTAATCACGCTTAAGTTGGAAGCAATAATTAACAAAAAGAAAATTGCCATAGTACGAATTAATATACTTATCGCGTATTTGGAGTCTAAAAACTTTCAAATGTCGCGTTTATAAAAATTGCAATATTAAAATTTGTGGTTTCGTGAAATTCTGTATTTATCGCATACCTATTTTCTATTTTGTTAATTCATTGTAATTTGTTGTTGTAGATGTACTTGGTGTATTGGTTTTTTTGGCTTATATACACTGTTGCAAAATTTCTTTACTTAAAAGGTTGAATACCTCTAATCTATTTGATTAAATCAAAATTATTATGCTTGTGATATACAATATTTCACACTTTGATTGCGTGGTATAATTCTAAATAAATCTCTTAATCTAAGCAATACTAACTAACATATACATATACTATTTATATCTGCATCGAAAGATTGGATTCCGTTTATTTAATAGCACATGACAAGTGCATAAGAACCACTGATGTTTCCTCAAAAATATTTAGGTGATTCACAAGGTGTCGTAAATGTCGTAAAGTTTTAAGGTCATACACATTTTCAGTAGTTCAAAATCAATTTTTTTTTTGTTCTTGTTGCACATACAAAGGATGTAAAATAACACAACTTGGAATTTTTCACATATTATGACTTTATGTCAATATGACACTTTACGACACCTTGTGAAGCACCCAATTGTATATAATTATTTGTAGTTTTTCATAGGAAAATAAAAAAATATTTGCCACATATTGCATATGAATGTATGTATGTACATGTGTCAGAGCATATTTTCTAATTCAATTTACGAGCTTTTATTAAATATTGATAAGAAAATTATTTTAGTGCGCTTATGTAAACAAAAAATAATCGCAGTACCACTTTATTTTAAACTCACGTCGAGCCAACTAATCGTAAGCCGATCGAACTGAAATTTTATATTCGGAAATAAAACACATTCTTAAAGACTAAAACTGAATTTCAAAGCAGTTTAAAACTAATGATGCGATCCTAAAGTTCTGAAAAACTTTCACTTGTAATTTAACAATCAGATGTAAATTATGTCCAAGAAGCTGTTGTATTTGCAAGTTCGTTCGAGATTTTAAAATTTTCGCGTAGACAAATATTTATACTGCATATTTTATTTTGGCAATGGTATACATATGTAGTTCGCGTCTTCGCCTATGCTGAATGCCAAAAAGTTATATCTATTTCTTCCTTTCTTGTACTTGCAAACACTGGACCCAAGTTATAATCCATGTACTATTTTATGTTTATGAAGGGTGTAGAAATTGGTAAATATCCGTGAAATGATCTAAGTAGTAGCGATTGTATATATGTATGTACGAGGTACATATGTATATATATACAAAGGTAGAATCTTTTTCTTTTCTTTTGTTAACAAAAAAATGCTATTTTTATGTTTGATGAACTAATATATGAATTACTTACGTACTTAATTGGCGCATTAACCGCCAATCGATTTTGGCCGAGGTCAACAAAGCACGCCAGCTGTCCCTATCTCGTGCTAACCGGCACCAATTGGAAATCCCAAGTATAGCCAAGTCTTTTTCCACTTGGTCTTTCCAACGCAGAGGAGGTCTTCCTTTTCCTCTGCTACCACCAGCGGGTACCGCGATAAAAACCTTCAGGGCTGGAGCTATTTCATCCATTTGAACGACGTGACCTAGCCAGCGAAGCCGCTGATTCTTAATCCGCAGCACTATATCTACGTCCTTGTACAGCTCGTACAGCTCATCATTCCATCGTACGCGGTATTCGCCGTCGCAAAGACGCAAAGGTCCATAAATCTTTCGAAGAATCTTTCGCTCGAACACTCCCAGAGCCCTGTCATTTGATGTTGTCATCGTCCATGCTTCTGCGCCATACAATAGGACGGGCATGATGAGAGACTTATAGAGTATGGTTTTTGTCCGTCGAGAGAGGACTTTACTGTGCAATTGCCTACTCAGTCCGAAGTAGCACTTGTTGGCAAGAGAGATTCTGCGTTGGATTTCAAGGCTGACGCTGTTATTATTGTTAATGCTGGTTCCTAAGTAAACGAAGTCCTCTACTTTTTCGAAGTTATAACTGTCAACAGTGATGTTTGATCCCAGTCGTGATTGTGCCGACTGTCTATTTGATGACAGGAGATACTTCGTCTTGCCCTCGTTCACCTCCAGACCCATTCACTTCGCTTCTCTATCCAGTTTGGAGAAGGCAGAACTAACTGCGCGGTTGTTAAGACCGATGATGTCAATGTCATCGGCGTACGCCAGCAATTGCACACTCCTATAAAAGATGGTGCCTGAAAGATTTATTTCTGTGGCTCAAATTATCTTCTGCATCATCTGGTGAAAGAACTCGCATGACAAAGAGTCACCCTGTCTGAAACCTCGTTTGGTATCAAACGGCTCGGAAAGGTTCTTACCGATTCTGACGGAGCCGGTGGTGTTGCTCAACGTCGTTTTACATAGCCGTATAAGTTTTGCCGGGATACCAAATTCAAACATTGCGGCATATGAAACTTCTTTTCGTGCTGTCGAAGGCGGCTTTGAAGTCGACAAAAAGATGGTGTGTGTCGATTCTTCTTTCTCGGGTCTTTTCCAAGATCTGGCGTATTGTGAATATCTGGTCGGTGGTGGATTTATAAGGTCCAGGTCCAGAATTTTCGTCATCCCTTGACAAAGCAGTTTCGGCGTTGTACCATCACACATGACCTTTTTGGATCTTCAAAAACAAAGCCGAAAAATTACACTGGAGTTGACAGAAAGCCGAATCCGGTTTGGCTCAAAACCCAAATTGAGATGAAGAGTTTATTATAAAATTGAGTTGGTTAAACATGAAAAAGCTCGAGGTTAGCGTGTTAAGAATTTTGGTTTTGCCCGCAATTTTTGTCCCGAAAATATTCGTAACGGGCTTATAATACAGATTTTATGTATTTCAAAACGAAGCTGTTCAGGGAATATTGTATAATAATATGTTTTATTGAGATGCCGATAGTTCAGTACAAAGTAAAGGCATTCCAAATAAGTTTGTACTTGAGAATTATAATAAAATCCATTGCTACTTATTTCTGCAATCCTAATCGAGTTTTTCATATTCTACAGGTAAAAATGGTGAACCCTTCCCACTTAACGTTGAAGTTGAAAACTGCCCCGAGATACCATGCACTGTTCTCAAGGGCTCCACGGTGTTGATGAAGGTGCATTTCGTTGGCAGTAAGTAGTGAAATGAAAAAATTAATTATTTTTTAAATTATATATTTTTGTAATATATTACAGCTCGCGATAACACAAAAAAGATAACCACTTTCGTTCACGCCACCGCCTTGGGCTTAACTGTGCCCTATCCCCTTCCAAAAAATGTGGCCGAAGTGTGCGATAATTTATTGCATGAGGCCAACTGTCCCATCTATAGAACCGAAGATGTGGTATATAATTTCGTTTTCGAAGTTGATTCTTCATATCCGGAAATCAGCGTGAAAGTAAAATTAGATTTGGTTGACGAAACCAATGATTCCGTTGCTTGCTTTATTGTCGACATAAAAGTGCGAAAAGGTTCGGCAACAAATCCATCGCAGATCGCTGGAAATTAAATATAACGCTTGATGTTGATATGGAAATGGAGAAAAGGAGAAAATGATATTAGAAAATTAAAGAATGCCATCGAATGGTCTTTTAGTTTGAAAGCTAATGAGACAGCAGATATTTAAAATAAATTTTGTGAAAACATTAATGGATGTTAGCTTAGACATACCTATGATGCCGGTAAAACACATTAGAAGGTAAATTTTTTTTATATAAGTCAACAACAAAAATAAACCAGTGATGTTTTTTTATAATTCGCAATTTATAGAGCATTTTTATTAATCGCGGTAGAAAAGTTATTAAATCAAAAATGCAACCAAAGAATTTAAAAAACAAAAGTTGTTATCTCAGTTTTATTAATTACTTTATGTATGTATGTACAATGACCGATTTTTGATTTTTATAAACCACAAAACAAAGAAACTAACTCAAAAGCTAAAAAACCTAGCAGATAATATAAGAAGCTAAAACCTATTAAAAAAGGTCTTCCTTCCTGCGTACTTCCTACTGTGCGTTGAGCTTTTGCCGGACATCCTTGGTGAGGATTTTAAAGCAAAACTGCCACGCTATAAAAACCCACATATATATGTAAGTAGATCATTTGTGTGAATTGTAAATTGAAAAGCTCTTTTTGAAAGCATGCAGAGAAATACTTTTTCAACCCTTCTTGATCAAGCCTTCTAGAATGATTTATCTCAATGCATCCGTAAATTATCTTCAAGTAAAACTCGAAAAAAATCGTCAAACTCAAAAAGAATTGTAAATTATAGAGTTGTTATAATAATTTTTGTTTTAAAATTACTTAAAAGCCAAACAACAGACTTCCTAAGAACATCGACCCCTGGGGGGGAGCAGTAACATATTGTGTATGCTATAAACGCATTACATATTTAAATCTCTACAAAAAAAATAAAAATTCCACACTACTCTAAAATGTATGTAGCCGTTTGCAAATTGCAAAAAGATTTATAATTTCAACTTTGGAATTTGTCAATATGTAAAAGTAATGCCAGTACATGCTTTTAAGAGACATTAAATATTGAAGCGTTGCGGAATTATGAAGCGAGAAATGGAAACAAGGTAAGCAGAAGGGGCAGAGTATTGAAGCATAAATGACATTTGGTGCTGTAGGGAAAAAGTCAACAATGCAACAGAGCTGGAAAAAGTTACAGTTGAGGGGAGTAAAGAGTTTAAGGGAATTATGAAAATAGACAACAAAGTTGGACATACATATGAATGTACATACATACATCTGCATACATACATATGTATGTAAGTACATAGGTACATTTATGTATGTTTGTGGTTAACAGTAATAGCAATTTCTGAGAGAGTGGCATGTTTAAAAATTTATTTATATTTTTCTGATTTTTGGTACTAATAATATCAAGCGGTGTCAAGATTAATTTAAACTTTTACTTCTTTTCATTGCTTTTACTTAAAATTTGAGAATTTGTTTGAACATTTTTTTTATAATTAGAATTTATAAAAGTTCGATGAATTTTCGTAAAATTTTTTACTTTTTATTTAGAACTTTAAAAAAGTCTGAGTATGCAATCTTAGCACAATAAAGTGCATGTGGTTCATGCTTCTCACGGATTTTTGACAATTTTTTGAAAATTCAGATTTATCAAAATTTTTGAATATACATTTCATGTAAAGTTTGAAGCTTTGATTTACGCAATTTTTGTTGAAATATGTTCCTTCTTCCATGGAATTTATTAAATAATGGAGCGTAAAAGGAGAAAAACTAAAATAAAGTCATTCAAAACGTGGACAATTAAATCTTATAATTATTTTCGAGAGCAAATTTGCCAGATTGATACTGGATTACCACTAACATACTCGTACATACGTGTGTGTGTATGTATATATGTATTAAAGGTTTTAAGACCTAAGCTTTAAATTATGTAGAAAATTTAAAAAAAAAAATGTCAACAAACTTTCATTAAAAGCATCTACACTTTTCCAAAATTAAATTTTTTGAGTCCATTTAATTTGAGTATCATTTCAATTTTCGTATATCAAATAGATTATATAAATATTCTATATTCAATTAGATATAGTAAATGTAAAATTCAAATAGAGACTTATCTAAAATAAATCAGTTTGAAGTGAGGCGAGTTCATACCAGCTGCTGGCATTAAATTAATCAAGTGCTTCTTCTTCTGATCGCTTAAATTTAATGATGACAGTAAACCGAAGTTACAAAATTCAATTTCATGATTTTATATATTGTGAAAACTTAATGTAAAACTTGATACTTTAAGAATTGAGAAAGTGGTAAGGCGTCATTAAAAAAAAAATAGTCAAAATCAAACGCTCATTTCTTTTTTTGAATTAAAATATATACTTTTTGTATAAAGTTTGAAACTTGGTCTTCAAATGCAATTTCATTGAAACATATAAGAAATAAAACAAGAGCAAAATTAATACTTCAAATCTGCTAGTAATCTGCGCACAATGTAAGGCTGTAGCTGTGGCAGCTATTGTGGCTGTGGTAATTATTCAATAACAAAAGGTTCTGTAATAAAGCAGCTTTCTCATTTCCGCATGAAAAATTGGCTACTTAACTCATGAACAATGTTGCTCATTCTACAGTTTCCACTTGTTATAGTAGTAGATTGTAAACTTCTTCATATTAAGAAAAACGTTGGCATTACTGACGCGTTTGTCTAAATTATTATTTTTTCATTAATTGACATTTGATTTTGTGGTTGCGTGAATTTGGGTAAGTTTTGCTAAATAAAATAAATTTAATATAAATTATTATTTCATAATAATATAAAAATCATTTATTCGACACATCTAATATATGTATATCTTATTTCCAGTGTAATTAACCACAACACCTAGAAAGCTTTCCCTTCTGTGCGATATTATCTTAACATCGGCATTTTCCGGCCGAGAAGCTAATGAGTAAATACCAGTTTTTTTTTTATTTGATAACATAATAATAAATCCATTTTATTGCAGAATATCTTTCTCCAGTCAGTGTAGCGGGATATAGTTATATATATTTCCGTTGCCGACCGATTGGAGCTTTTTTCGTGCCCATTTACGAACCTTCCCGAAAACGATACAAATCTCTGGTTTTTGTAAATCATGAGCAAATAAAAGTGGGATTCCTTGTTACAGTTTCAAATATAATCAGAATCGGAATATATAAATCCCTTCTCCTCGGACTGTTGTTAGTTTCTTCAGTTCCGTGAGGATCAGAGGCAATACTTTAAAACCAAAAAAATCCTAGCTTTCGATGTATAGCAATGTCATTCATTCCGATTCGGATCCAATTTGTCAAAATTAAAATGTGAAAGTTTGTATGTTAATTTAGCAGGAAGACAGCTTATAACCTTTATTAAAAGATATTGTTTATAAAATATAAGTGGGAATGGCACGTCTCATACTTGCGATGGACTGATGGAATTTGATAACGATGTGCTATGTACATACTTATGTATGTATATAAAATCAGTTACATGTACATGGAGAAAACTATAGATTATTGCAAGAATGGGCGTACCACCTCTGAACATTTGATACCGCATTTTTCGGAAAAATGTGCGATGGAGTACTGGGATATTGTTTTTACACATAACCGTACCACACACGACGGTTGAGTTTTTTTTTAAATTATATTTTTTAAATTTTAAAACAGCGTAGTAAAATCTCGCGGGTATAAAATATATTTTAATAAGTATTTTACTAAGTACCTTTTTGCAAAAAGGGATCACATTCTTCCCTCTTCTGTGTAGTTCGAAAATACAACTATAAATTAAGGAGAGTCAGAATTTAGCTGTCAGAAAGTACAAATCTTTTTATTATTAAATCATCGGCGAAAGATTTGGCTATCTTGAACATTTATGGCGCTACGCTGTTCACAGTTTAAAATTTTAAATGAAAAACGGGAAACGAAAAAACTGAAAAATTAATTGAATTGGTGAGTAGCACACATTCACTAGCTGGTAAAAATGAGGCTTCCCGTTCTCAATAATTTAAAAATTTTTAGGAAAACGTATTTTTGAAAATTTAATTTATTATGAAATTAAGTCGTAGGAGTTTTTCAGCTGCAAAGTCATCTATGTATTATATTATCTCTTTCAATATCAAATCGACGATGAGTATTCATTATCGCAAAGCCATTAAATTGTTCCTCTCATCAAATTTCGCAAAAAAGTTTTATATATTTTCAGTGTTAAAAAGGATCTTTTCGCTGTGTATTTCCCCAAAGCTAACTCGCGCGCAAGAGTTGCCGTGTCCATAAAACCATTGTTAGTTTCAAATTATTTCGCATCTGACACAGTAAAATCAATTTATTTTAAAGAGATAATCAAAGGAATAAAGAAACAAAATATTTTTATAGTTGATTTGTTTAGAACAAATTCATCTCGCAATTGTATGTGTTGAAATATCTTCCACAAAGGGTGCCATCCTGAAATAAGTTTCAAGATATTTTGTATGAATGCCTGTTCTTTTTTTTTATTTTGGATATAGGCGTTACGTAGTTGTTTTATTTCACCAATAATCGACGTTAAACATTTGCATACCTCTTGGAATATTTCGCTGAATTTTTACTTAAATTACTGCGAAAATCGTAATAACTGGTACCGCGGTTTCGATATGCTCAATTACTTTTAGTAAATTCAAGGAAGGGGAATGCAACACTATCAATGGCATAAATAGGTTCACCACAAATTCAAAGCTAAATATAGATTTGAAAAATGAAGCGGCTTTAGATACAACGTCAAGATCTGAGTCAAGCAGTAACTCTTCAAGAGCTGCAACAATCGCAGAAGTAAATTATTTCAACCGGAGTAAAACGTCATGAATTTCCATCCAACGAGTAGCGCAGAGTAAAATTAATTTACTAGACTTAGCTTTCGGAAATAAAAAAAGTTTTTAAAGGGTTGGAACCCCCTAACCCTCCTCTAAATACGGCCTTGCTAAACAGTGTATTATTGACTAACACAATAAACGCTAGTTTAAAATATATGCATTGATGCAAAATTTTCAGAAATTTTATTGTGTTGTGAAAGTTTTGGTGCATAATTTTTTAACAGCTGATTAGAACCAATAACAACGTCAGTTAAGAATATTGTATTTATGTGTATTTACGTAAGCAAGTATGTACGAGTATGTATGTACTAGGGATGTCAATTTTTGGCATTTTGTTGATCCCGGGATTTTCGATATCTGAAAACGAAATACCGGGACAATCCCGGGATCCCGAAATTTACGAAGTTTTGATTCGTAATTTTTAATTTGTCAAAAAATTTAACACTTCTGTAATCGTTGTATTATAGAAGTATACAAAACAATATAAATATAACAAAGTAGAACGATTTGTTGTAGTTCATGTATGTACATACTTATGTATTTATTGGTCTTTTCAAGAAAAAAAGGAAATAAACATAAAATTAGACACGTACAAAATAATTTATACTTCAAGTACAGATATACATATTTGGCATGATTCAATTATAAAAGGTTATGTACTTACTGACAGCTAAATTCTGACACTCCTTAATCTATAGTTGTATTTTGGAAGTACGCAGAAAGCGGGAAAAATGTGATCCCTTTTTGCGAAAGAATATTAGAAAAATACTAAGTAAAATACGTATTAAAATAGTATTTTTTAAATAGTTATTTAATTTTTGTACTAAGTATCTTATGTCTGCAGAATTTTACCCTTCCATAAATAAATATGTGGAGATTTAACTTTACTTTAATTGGCAAATAATAAAAATATAAGGTCGAACCATGAGCCAGCAAAAGAACTAAGTTTAAAATGGAAATGTCGCCAAAATCAATATTATCAATAAAAATTTAAATTAAAAAAACTCAATCGTCGAGGTTGTGTATAAAAACATAATTCCAGTTCTCTATCGCACATACATACATAAATACATATATATTTTCCAAGAAATGCGGCATTAAAAATTCAGAGGTGGTACGGCCTCTCTTCCAATAATTTATAGTTTTCTCCATGACCATGCAACTGATTATACATATGTATATATGTAGATCCCTCAGTCTATCTCATCCCATTTACATATCGCTATTTTTATAAAAAAATTCCTATCATTAAATTTAGGCTATATTCCTGCTTACAACTCGGTGACCCGTTTTAACGTGACTGAATTACAAACACCGAAAGCGATTATTTGTATTTGCTTTTAAAGTCTTGTCTATAATTCTCTGAAAAGAAAAAAATTAAATTCTGATCCTCTCAGAACTGAAGAAACTAATAACAGATAGAGTGGAAAGGATTTATACATTTCGATTATCACAACTGGCCTCTAAATTTTTTAAATGAAAATGAAAAAAAAACCACATGATTATTGTAGAAACTGTCACGATATACCCCATTTTTATTTTTATTTACTCAAAAACGAAATCTTAAATATTTTGGTATCGCCTTCGGGAAAGTTCGTTAATTGGCAAGGAAATACCAGGTGCTAGAAGGAACCTGTAAACAAAGTGCTTCAATTACTCGTATTATAATTTCTCCTAAGTTGCTATATTAGAGCGCAGTTACCCATCGACGTGTACGTACCGCTCTGCGGTGATTAATTGTAATAACAAGGCTCATAAATAGGTCGGCCGTTTCTACGCCGGTGGACAACTGCGATCTTACATTTATCTTTCGTGTGAGTGTGTGCGTTTAACGCAGGAAAAAAGTTAGAAGACGATGGTTTTGCACTTGGGCATGTATACGCCAAACGGTCGAAGAAACATTTAAATGAAAAGGTTTAATTATAAGAATTTCCTTTCATAAATGCAGTTGGTATACCATTTAACTTACGTGTGCGTCCCTTCAAAAAGTGCTATATGTAGATCGGCAGCAGGAAGACGCTCCAGTCGATGGACGATGTACACTGTTGGGAAAATATATGTATGTACATTCACAATTATAATCCGTGCGATGGTGGGGAACGATGTTCTGCAAATAAATATGTATGTATGTATGTTAGATGTGTCATTGATGTAAACAAAACTGGTATTTACTCACGAGCTTCTCGGCCACCAATGTTCAAATAATATCCCACTGAAATGATCGCATTCTAAGTATTTTCGTTAATTACACTGGAAATAAGATATATAAGATGTTTTAATTGAAAAATTGTTAAATTGTTATGAAATAACAATAATTTTTGCAAAACTCACCCAAATTCTTGCAATCACAAAATTAAATGTCAACCGTGAAAAAATTATAAACTAAACAAACGAGTCAGTAATGCCAACGCTTTTTTTAGTAAAAAGATGTTTTGAATATACTACTATTACAAGTAAAAACTGTAGAAAATGCAACATTCTTCATGAGTTAAGGAGCCGATTTGTCATGCGGGAAAGAGTGAGCTGCTTTATTACAGAACCTTTTATTATTGAATCAGTACAGAAGCAAATGTCCCTACATAAAGTAAAATTATTTTGAATTAATGTTCATTCAGTAAAAAAGTAAAAATTAAATACATCACCTAATCCATTTTGAGCGAGACAGAATTATTCCTTATTTGGAACAAAATGCAATCTCAAAGAAATAAAAGCCTTAAGAGTGTTATCCTCAAACCTCCTCCAGTGGAGAAGCACTAATACGCCTCAACACTTGTTGGTTGGATTTACGACAATAAGTTAAATGCGCTCTGTAGGACATAGCCTTTATCGCCTCATTACAAAAACTATTAATTTCTTTTACCAAGCCTTTTGATAAATTTTATGCATTTCGATTATTAGACACTTGAAAGCTGCTCGTTTCAAATTTTCTTTGAGACTTTCTGCCTTATCCACTTCAGGCACCTCGTCGTTAGTTATATTAGCATCGCTTTCATAGTGAGGCTCCTTTTCTACTCGAATGGAATATTCTTCAGCTCATTTATAATGGCAAGCACAAAACAAAGCCTTAAGGGAGTTAACATGCTGTGTTATTTGTCGACTAAGAACACTTAAAGGTTTTGTTTTGCCCTTGAAAGAGGAATTTTTAAGAATGATACAAAATGAAAATAATAAATGGCTATTAAATTCACTGTTTTCTACAATTCCGGAATTTGAATAGACCTATCCCGGGATATTCGGGAGTTAAAAAAGGTCGGGATCCCGATGTCCCGGAATTTCGGGATCCCGGTATTGACATGCCTAGTATGTACATATACATTTGTAAATGTTTACATATGTACAGATATGTGCTACATTATTACGAATATCATCTACACGTTTTTATGAATTTTTAAAAGAGCATTTCAATACGCTTGGGAACGCTAAGCGGATATGTAAAAGCATGTGATTGATAAAATTTATAGGAAATGCGAGCATTCAATACCCTTCGAATGGTGAGACCGGTGGTGCATATACATATATGTATGTATGTACATACATAAACTCGTATTTTACTATTTTCCCACTGAACTTCCATTTAGCTTCATGCGCTCTGAGATTTATTTAAGCATAGAAGATACTATATTAGCCACAACAATGCCACACATACTTACGATACATACATACATATGTATGTATGCATAAATATGTATAACATACGAACAATAGTAGGAGATGCATATCAGTGGGCGTTACATCAATGGTAGCGTATTTTTGTGATTTTTAATCAAATATTTTCGCTTCATTGATGTCTTCATCAGCTCAACAGTTTGCAGATCTTTCATTTTCATTCTTAATGGAATTTAACTAATCCGATTCATGTGAGTACGCTCTTTGACATATTAAATAATGTCACAACAGGCATTAATTTAATATTCGTTTGAGTGTGTGTGTGTGTTTGTGTGTTGGTTACGTCGCTACAACTACATATGTACATATACGAGTATGTGTGTTTGTAGTACGTATGTACATACATATGTTGTATGGACATACATCACCCATTTCACAGGTGGCAAAATGTGAAAAATTACATTGAATTGTTGTTTGTATCTGCAACATTTGTGCAGCGTGTGTGTATGTTAGTGAAAATCGAAGTAAATCTAAGTACACACTGAAATTGCGGTGAATGTGACGAATTACCTACCGTCAGATACGCGTAAGAGATACAATAAAAAAAAAAATGTGTCGATTCAGTAACGGGAGTGTAAAAGCTATGACAGTTAAAAGGAAAGGTGGTAAACGATGACTCACGCCGGTGAAGTTGCTAGTAAATTGTGTGCTCTGTCTGCATGTAGGTTTTGAAAAGGTAGAATTGCTCGCTTACTACTTCGGCGGGGTGGGTTTTAGTGCTTAGCGCAGAATTTTATAATATAGATACCCTGTGAGATCGGCGGCATTTATAATAGCCAAGTTTACTCCATTTATGTTAGTCGGTGTTGAATTTAAATAAAATGACGTCATCATTGATTCAGTGGAAGGGGAAATACATCTTTCAAGTAATTCTTTTTAAATATGGTCCTTCAAAAATATGTGAACCGTTTCGCAAACCTTTGTATACGCTATTTATTGTTTAAAAAAATTTTTTTTCGGGCAAAGTTTGAAGATATAAGTAAAAAAACAAAATAAAAAAAGGCTTGCAGATTTTATTTTCATTCATTTTCCTATTCCGCCCTATTAATATTAAAAAGCTCCATAGCTTTTATCCGCAACTCCGGGCGTGAGGCATTCGTGATAATCAATTATATGGTATAAAGAAAAAGTTTTGGCACGTAATCAAATTATAGTTAGATGCAGCTCTTATGACAGATATTTAGTGTGCCAAATATAATTTTAAAGAAAGGCATTTGTAAATTTGTTTTTATTCATTTGATATCATTTATTTTATTACTTTACATTGATATGCCTTTTCAAGAAAGTGGTCAGCTCTGTCGAATTTTTTGCTTAAACCTCTTTCATTTGGTAGCAAAAAGGTATGTAAGGAGAAGCACTTTGCAATAAAAAATTTTCTTACAGATCAATTTTAGCTAATAAAAAAGCGTTTTGCTATGTCAGCTCGATAAAGCGATATATTTGCGAACTCATTTTCTTTTTATAAATAAAAAGATTTATTCCCAATTTTTAAATTTATTGATATATACATTGTTTCAATGAACTAAATACATTTTTCCACCGTAAACATTTCTGTTGAGGTCGCTTTATTCCGTTGCCTATCTGGTTTCCACTTGGATCAAGCGTCTAGTCCTGATGCAGAATTCTCACTCTTAATTAAGTCGCTACAGGACTTAAAATAGGGTCTTGCAAGAAATGAAACATATCAAACGTGTATTAATGATGCCAGCCATTCATAGTTGTGGCAAAAAGATAAAATTTAAATAATATTAAAATTAGAAGTAACAAGCTTCGAAAGAATTTTTCTTAAATTCAGTTTTCTGAAGATCATAAATATAGTTTTTATTAATTTCAAAGATGAATTTGCGTAAGATTTAACTTGGAAAAGTTCCATTTTCATGAATCACGCTATCTCCAATTTTTTCTGGCTTATCAAGTTTGATCCATAGAAGTTTAAAATTCTAGTTATTTTTTGTTTGAAAGCCACATACCATAAATGTGGAAAATTTTTCGAAGATAAGTAAAAAAAAATTAGTGACTTTAAGGTGATCACTCTTTTAAAACGCTTATATAATTTCTACTACATATTGCTTCTTTGTGGTACTTTTTTATGAATAAGTGAACAATTGTATAAAAACCAATTAATAGAAAATTGTATGTATCCAGTCCTGTCTTAAAACTTTCCTACAAGGCTGCATGTATTGCTTGAAAGCTTAGAAAATTCCGATCTTAACAAACGTACATACACACATACATATGTATGTACATACATACAATGCAAGTGTGCTAAAAATGTGTGCGATTTTTTTTTACATTGATATTATTTCCCGTCTTTCGAATTTTTGCCGGACAAAAAAATGTCAAACAAATGTCTGGACAAATTTAGTTTTTTCCATTTTTTTTATACTCTGCTTTATAGGCTTTTGCGGCTTAAGACAGCCTCAAGGATTTGTTCATCTTTTAACAAATGAAGCATATTTTTTATTTTTATTTTTTTTTTGAAGCACACAGCTAAGTGCTATTATTTAAGTTTAAAGGTGAATATGAATGAAATATAATAAGAATGCTTGTAAATGCAATAAATGTACATAAGTATGTATGTGCATATACATATGTATGTGGAAGTGCTCACTTTGAAAATATTACTAAGTCATAATGAAGTTGTACTGATTCAAGCAGTGATGCGGCATTAAGATTACAAAGATACATAGGTATAGTTTTGAAGAAAAAAAAAATTGTAAATATTCTCAATATATTGTCCGAATCTGCGGAGTTATGTTTTACTTTAGGAAACCCCACTCTTTCTTTGATTTAGTTTTCGAGGTCAAATGAAATCTAATGGGCGCAGAATTAAATTGAAATTCATATAATTTCATTTCTTAAGTTTTTTATAACTTCTGAATAATAAATCCACTGATTAGTTGCAGGTATGTGAGATTAATCGGTAAATTTTTTAATTTATGGGTGTTTTTTTTTTTTGTGATTAATCAGATCTTTATTATTTACTGTTTACTTAAAAAAAAATCAATTAATCAGGTTTCGATTAATTGATTAATCGCACATCATTTTCTAATGTTTGTGCAATCATGCAATGTTCCAAATCGAAATTATTTAATTTTAATGTAGCCTCGCCATTTTTACACGCACGCATAATTATTAACGCGCGCATGATCTTATTTATGCCACATACCGTTGTAATTAAAATCCACACACACGAATGCATGTGTGCCTTCATTGAAATAGTTGCGCCTTGAAGTAGGCAACGCGTTGCGTATGGAAAGTAAAAACTTCAAAGTAATATTTTAATTACAACTAAATAATAGTTACATTCGCTTTTATTTAATCTAAACACATCTGTATGCAAATTCCGTTCCAGCTATGCCTTTGCATATTTGTATATATTGCAATTTTCCGCAACGACAAGCTGAGCATTAAATTATTTAATATATCAAAATTGCATTTCTTTGCATTTTTCCACGTCTTTAGACGTTAAACACAAACGAAAGTAGGTGAGGAACGTCAAAAACAACGACGACATGCCGACACGCCGATATGGCAAATTGCTCGACATTAAGGTGAACAGCGAGTTGTACCAGTTGTTTGGACGCGTGTAATTTCTTATCGGAATCGTGGAATTTTGCATACATTCGGTAATTGCGGCAAATTAATTGATGGCGCGTTGCGAGTGACGACGCTTGTCAACGTGTCGCAGAGACTTTGGTGTATGTGTGTGTGTGTGTGTGTGCGGTAAAGCGGCGGTATGTCGCAGTCGCTGCTCTCAAACATTTTCGCATGACAAAATATGCAAATTAATAAATAACAAAAGAACCACAAAATAAAAGGGAGTTGTGTAACTTAAAAAGTGCAAAATAAACATCGAAATATAGTCGAAGTAGAACAACGCGTGTTATTAGGAAAGGAAAAGTGGTAATACACACAACCACAAACACACACAAACACATCACATACATACACATGTATCTAGTTTCGAAACATTACTTCTCAACTTTTGTGCAATTTTCCGCACAAAATGCGTGTCACTTGCTGTCCAAGTCCACCCGGGCGTGTTGATTTTCAATTTGCCTTTGAAAACTCACAACTTCAAGGCCACTGGTCAGTGGCGCCACATAAAAAAACTGTATATGAAAGAATTTCAAAGAAAAAGAAACTGTTATTAAAATAACAACACATGAGTGCACATTATTCGGGCATTCTACGAGTATATTGGAATAAACATATGTACATACATATGTATTCAGGAAGGCTCCCAGGTGCGAGTTTATGTGTGTGGATGTGCATTTGGCATTTTAATTGATGTCCTTTTTATGGGTATTGTCTATGGGCGGTTAACCATAAAAATAAAAATAAAAACTGATCTAATCATCAAGCTAAACAATGTGAAAATTTAACGTTAGCATTAAATATGCAACGATTTCATTTAGAATTGGAAGCGTTATTTATCTGATTCTTGTAACTGAAACTAATCTCATATTTTTGGTGTTTTTAAAAGTTGGTTTCCTTCATATTTTGTGCGTTGACCAATTTTTATTCTTTTCATTGCCACTTTACGAAGAAGATGTACCAAATTTAGTTAAAATATTTATATTATCGGCTGAATAATCAAATCTGATGATTTTATTTTGATTTATTAAATGTTTATTATTATTATTGTTGTTAGGGGAAAAATAACACTGCGACCTTAAGATCTATTGTGCCTCCTACTTGGATTAAAGAATTTTCTTTAGACCAACTTTCGAAAACAATCTTAGTATTGAGCGTAAGTCTCTGGAAGCTATCCCACCGTCTGTAATCAGATATTCGCCTAGACATTTTTGGCGTTTTTGCATCAATGCGGAGCACTTCTCCAGGACGTATTTAGAAGTTTATTTATCTTCCTTACAAAATCTGCAACGTTCTTGCGAATATACTCCCAATACAATCAGCCTACAGTGTCATGTAAGAATTCCTGTGATCATTCTCAAATTGTTCTTTAACAAGCTCATGCATTCCTTAAATCTTGTTTGGATGTAGCTATGAAAAATAGATTTTGAGTACTCCAGTCCTGGTCGATTGGCCCAGCATGTTTTACTGAGGACTTCCTCCTCTTTCCTTGTTGAGGCTGATAGTGCCCCTTTCCCTAACCCTGAAATGGGTTCGGTACCTATAAACGGAGTTGACGCCTCCTTTTTTGCGAGCATGTCCAAAGATTCTAGTGTGACCTGGCACCCAAAGAACCCAGACCCGGTTCGTTAAACCTAGTGTGTTCAGCTTATCAAGACACTCCATTACCAGTTTTGAGGTTACCTGGTAAGATTTGAGGGCCTTGATAGCTGCTTGGCTATCCGATAGAATAGCAATATTCCTTCCCCGATAGCTACGCTGGAGGTTAGACACCGCCCACCTTTCTATATTATAAATTTCCCAACTTCTTTTGTTGCTCAATTCAGTTTTGAATCTTTTTGTAAAGATTAGCTCGGATTTCATGGTATCCCTCGGTATAGCTACTTCGGGATATCGTTCTGATGGAGTGTTAATCTTCCTCCGACTCAAGAATCGCTTGGTCCCGATTTTGGTACCGGTCATCCTTAGAATTGCCTTCTTCGCTTGTATTTGAATATGTAAATGAAGTGGTAGTAGGTGCGATAAGACTTACAATGCTGCCGTTGGGCAGTTTCTCATAGCCCCTGTTATGTTGACGAAAGCCAGCCTTTGCAGTTTATTTAGTGTTTTAAAGGCACCTAGCTGGTGTGTTCTAGTTGCCCAGACAACAACTCCATAAGTAATTGTGGGTCGTGGAATTGCCGTGTATATTCATCTGAGTATTTTTGGAGAGCAGCCCCAACTTTTCCCAGCCATGGATATACAAGCTATACAAATTCTCACAGCTTTCTTCCCCACTTCCTCCATGTCTGGTTTCCACAGCAGTCTTTGATCTAGTATTACCCTAGAAATTTTACCTCCTTCGGCTTAAAGCCATCAATTTTATAGCTCCTTCTGAATGGCACCACAGTTGTTTTCACTGGATTGATTCCCAGTCCAACATTAGTACACCACCTTCTGGTAACACTAAGGCCCACTTGAATTTTGTCGAACAGAGTGTTTAGAAACTTTCCTCTGCATAACAGTACTATGTTATCCGCATAACCCTCGCAGGTAAGGCCAGTTTCCGTTTGGGTTTGAACAATCTCATCTACTAGAAGGTTCCACAATAGCGCGGATAACACTCCGCCTTATGGGCAACCTCTTGTTGTACTGGCTATATTGCTGCTTCCAGTGCTTGTGTCGATTTCTACTCTCCTGGTAGTGAGCAGCATGCTGATCCAGATCACAGGGCTACTTAAGGCCCTGTTTATGGCCGCATGTGACGTATTATCAAAAGTCCCTTCAATATCAAGGAAAGCCGGTAAAGCTATTTCCTTGTTTTCTTTGTTTTCTAGGCTATCTTGGAGTTCTCCTGTCAGTTGGTAGAGGGCGGTTTTCGTAAAGCGGCCCGCCCTATAAGCATGTTGCCAGGCGTGCAGTAGGTGACTCGCAAGAGTTGTGATTCTTACGTAGTTGTCCACTACTTTTTCAAGAGATTTCAGTAAGAAAGATGTAAGGCATATCGGCCTAAATGATTTTGGATGAAGTGGGTCCTTCTTTCCATACAATTTTTGCTATGTTCAAACCGGTCAATTAGCTGAGACAATTAAGATGTAAATTGACACATCGTGTTTGGTATTCAAACATGCTTAATTAAGCTTGATTTTTTACAGATATCTTACAAGTGTTTCGATATTGTTTGTGAACACTTCCGCGGGAAGAAAATGGATAAGAACTTAACTTTTAAACGTATTTAAAAACCGGCAATCTCTTTTTTAAAAACCATTTTCGTATTTTCCGATTTCATGTATTAAAGTTTCAATAAACTTATCGATTTTATCAAACATTTTTGTTTTGAATCGTTTTCTCATTATACACACGCTTTACTCCTATCACTGAACATACTTCACAGGGTTGCATAAGCATTGTTTATGCAATTTATTGGCAATTAAACACTTATTGTGGAAATTAGTTAATTGCTGTAATTGCTCTTAATTGCGCAATTAGGCCTCTGTCTGTACATGGTATAACAGAACTTATAAGAATCCAAGCTTCAAAACTTTATACTCAATAAAAAAGAATTCAACGAACTTTCGTAAAAAATGCATATTTTTCTATATTTATTTTTTAGAATTTTTTTGAATTAGCAATTTTATTAAAATTAAAATTTACTAATAATTGCCATTGAAGCTAGCACTTAATTATATTAAAGTTGAGTTGGCTATACAAATGCATACTCAAATATAATATTTTATACGGTGCTGTTCGTATTGTTAGCGACCAAATATAAAATGACATAGTTTGCTACTTAAATTCACTTACTTATTTTTAAGAATTTCCAACTAACATAAACCATAAAAATCAAAGTTTTAAACTTTGTTGAAAACTAAAAAAATTTAACAAATTTGTATATAGATTTTCAACTTTTTTCTCAGAAGTGTTCAAAATATAAATGTTGCTTTTTCGTTATATGGAAGAAAGTCGCAACACGCTTGACGAAAAAAATTCTAATAAATCAATAGTAGTTCCTAGCCACTTGAAACTTTCACATTGTTAGACTGAAATTTAATGGGCTATAAAACTGCATACTCAAAACCTGAATGAAAACCTATATACAAACTTGTCGAATTTTTTTTAATTTTTCTACAAAGTTTAAAACTTTGATTTTTGTGGTTTATATTAGAGAATGGACTGAATTTTAATAGAAATTTTTTAAAAATAAGTAAATAAATATATGCTGTTGCTTTTGATATGCACAACACTGTACATATGTCATATGTACATCTTTTAGATTTACAGGAATAGTGCCATTATCGTCGCAATCAAGTACATATTTTATCCATTAATAAGTAAAATGTCTGCTTGCGTGCATCTGAAAGGATATACATACATAGTACATACATACATATGTATCTTTGTATGAGTATACTTAAATCTCAGAATAGAATAAGTCACCTAGCATACAACGCAAAATACGATCATTAATATCGTGACGTGGGACTTGGCCGTTTATTTTATTACGATTTTGTAAAAACAACATTATTTCCCCTAAAGACCTTAATAATAATAATAATAACTTCAGTTTGATACCTGCCATGCAGTTGAGGTTAGATGGAGCCGCAGAACCCTCATTTTACTCCACACCCAAATTCGGAAATATTCTCATTCGCTCATAATGAAATTGTTGCTTTTTTCTTGTATGACAAACTCTTTGTCGTTAGACGCATAACATTTGAAATTCCGACATTAATTGACCCCAGCTAGAGAGGTTATAAACACATGCCTACATAAAAACATACATACACAAACATACAATAATATGATATACTGAAATTATTTATGTACTTTTGATTTGTTGTATACAATTAGGCACACTTGCCAAGCGTGCAAACACACAAGCCCACACACACACACACATATATATATATATTTAAGCATTTGAATGAATCAGAGCTAAATACATACATACATATACATACATTTGTTGTTTGTTGTTGTTGGTTTTATTACTGTATTGCGATTCGCTTGATTTTGGGAAGAAACAACAGTTCGAAAATTTGTCAAGTGATATGAGCATTCGTGCAACAAACGGTAAAATTAAATTGTTGCTTAATTGACAGGACGCGCGTGTATTAAATTACTGACACTCCGATCCACCGACCGACGGGCCGAGCATTCATTTGACGTTCGGTAAAACTCATAAAGGATATTAAATTATGTTGAATGAACACACATTAGTCTTATGTAAGTATGTATGTACGCGTGTGGCCTGAATGTCATTTTGAATTGACAAATTAATTGATTTTGAATGAAGCTTTTGATTAACTACATAGATGTTGTTGGTGTTAATTAGAATTTTGTTGTATAAGACACACCTTCAATGTAAGTAACATGGTTCCTTCAATGTCAATATGTATGTATGTTTTTCTACAGAAACATTTGTTTACAACCCTTCGTTAACCTCAGTTTTTGTTCACTTTTTATATTAAACGTTCTAAACACCTGAAGAAAAATCATTAAAAAGCTTGAACGAAAATTATGAACAAGAAAAAAAAAATTTTAATATTAATTTTTATAAATTCGCTCACCACTCATGGACTTTTGCCTCTCATTTTAAAGCCAATGTACATAATTAACACTACAGCCAGCGATTCTCTATCAATTAAATTATGTTGATGAAATGCTTTCGCACAAATTTTATTAAAAATTAATTAACAAATGAAAATTACGTGGCCCAGTTGAACCCTCCAAATTTTGTAAAATAAATAAGACAAAACAAACAACCCTGTATACTCATTCACACAAACATATGTATATGCATACTTACATACAAAAGCGATATACATAGAACAACACAACACTCTTGAATTGCAACAATCACAATAACACCAATGACATCCACGTTTATAATATAAACATGGCAAACACATCATTTTCGCATTATTAATGTAAATTTTTCAGCCGATAAATCAATTTAAAACATAAAATATGCTAAAAGCTTATATAAGTGTTGCTAAAGTGTGAGCCCAGCTAATTTGCATATAAAACAGTTGAGTTCTTCAAAATTCATAAATACGCGCACAAAACTATGTACATATGTATGGATGTGTGTGCGGCAGTGTTTATGTACGCATAACAACTCAATATTGTAAAAATATTGAAGTTTAACTACACACAAAAATCCCTTATAAAATGTTGTTGTTCGCGAGCCAGTGCTGTTTGACACACAAATCCAAAACTCCACCAACACCTTGGAAGTTTTTCGCCTTTTAGTTGCACAGTGTCGTGGTGTTGGCGGCAAGAGCGACACATTTGAGAAAGGTAAAATTTCGCGAAAAAAGCTTCGAAGTTTTCGAAAGCATATTTTCTTCGAATTCTTTTTCTTTTTTTTTTTTTGGATCTTGAATCGATTTGGACTGAGGTCAAAAAATCAGTTGCGCACTTTATCATTTCATCTTCTTCGGTACCCACGACCAGCGAATAGGGTCATAGATCTTGCGTTTTTTCAAATACTCTCAAAGCCTCTTCATCGTTAATCGACATTGGCTTTGTTTCTGCGCTATATGAAATGACGGTCATCAGGAGAGAAAGTGATTTGATTTTAAATTACCTCCCGAGCCGAAAGAAGCACCTATTGACAAGAGTTTATCTTCGCTTGATCTTCCGACTGTCAGTACTGCAAGTGTTTATGCGCTGTGTTGTTCTTAAGCTTAGGTCGAGCGTATCCCCGAAGATTGGATTGGACTGCTCATCTGCAAACACGTTGAGAAGTGTTCTCTCTATACCACAAGCGTGTTCTGGATGTCTGTTACTAGGTTTCCATATATCTATCTTCGTCTTTACAGGAACCAACCCAGGTCTTATAACCACTTGTTTAATGTCTAATTTTCGGATAGATTTTTAGGTCCGCGTTCCTGTCTGCAAGCATCTAAAGCTCTTCGTAATCACGACGTACTGTCTCTCATTTCATCCTATTCAAAATACGTCTATCTTCGCTCGTTTTCTAACGGTATCGCTCAACTGTTGTAGTATGCGCAGTAATTGGCTGCAGGGTGGATTTGAAACTTGCGTATTTATCTGCATCAGCGACGCCGCATTCTTCGCTACACCAGCAGTTTCGGCCGCCTCATGTATGACCCGAGTACGTTTGCTCCTCGGACAGAACGGACGCCAAGCTTGTTCAAACGAAACGCCTTAATCAGATAAGATCAAGTGGATTTGTGTACTACTCTATGGTCAAAAATAGTCTCAAGAAGGTTGAATTTTACGACCAAAGCTTTTTACGCACCTTAAAAGAAAAGCTTGCGTACTTCGAATTAAGTTAAAATTATTATTTTTATTTATTTTAATTTATTATTCAAACTAACTTACATATATGTTATATAATTGAAAATATGCACAAAAACAAAGAATAGAAGAGTCAAGGGTAAACTCAATTTCATATATAATAGGTTAGAATTTCATATACCGCTCTAAAAGATATCAAAAAATTGAAATATAAGATATAATGGCGTTTTAAAATTATAAACAGTAGACCTAAGGATGTAAGATGCAAGAAACAGTTTACGATAATTTGAAGATGTCCATTTTTCATAAAAATTCCAGCCAAAAAATTTGAATTTTTGTCTTCAATATTCTTGAAGGTGTTCATAATAACCATTTCCAAATGATTTCTCACATTTTTTTGCCAAAGATTGTTATGAAAAAAGTACATATTTAAATTTCAGTGATATTCTGATTTCACTAAGTACCGAAATATTTAAGCCATATGGTTTAATGGATTTGTGATAATTTTTTTAATGTTGAGTGCTAATTGAAACTTTGATGTCTTGAAAAAAAAACTATCGTGCTTGTGAAAACTAAAAAAAACTACAATTTAGTTCTAAATTTTTTTATTTTTGTCGCAATTCGGAAATAAATAGAAATGGTTTTCAGCTCATGAAGTTATATGTATGTATATGTAGAGTGCTGGAGTGCCGAAACAGTATGCTTAATTCCATTTAATAAATTTTGCAAATAACTGAAAAAACATAATTTTCAATTTTGAAAGATTTGTGGAAAAACAATAACAGATAAATTGTTGAATTAAATATGTCATTGACAATGGGGAAGGTTCTGAGGATCGCTAAAAAGGGAAAATTTTGTAGCCTTTGACAATGCTACTGCCGCAAAAAATATGTTTTTAAAAATAAGAAAATTCAGCAGGAGCCAAAGGCGTGGCAACATGGCTGTAATAATGACTTAAAAAAATGATTATATCGGCACTAATAATAATAATAAATAAAACTAACAATCAAATGCATCTGATTGTAGACACTTTCCTATCGAACGATAAATATTGCAATGGTTTCTTTTTGTGAACACTGTTCTTGTTCATTTTCCCACTACTACTCCGAACACTGTTCAAGCTTACATATTACATATTGTATGTATGTATGTATTGTGTATGTGTATTTACAAGAAGAAACGCTGCTGGTGTTTCAATTACTCTCAGCTAAGCTGGAAAAAGTCAAGTGGCGGAATAAATTCTATAAAACTTGTTATAAATTGCTTCTGCATATAAATTGGCGATAATGTTGTTGGAATCTAAACAGATAGGCAGTGATCGTTTTCTAAGTAGCCATCCGAATGGAAGAAGGTATTTTGGTAAACAAGCAAAAATAAGTTGAGCTTAAGGCAATGTTTTTTTTTCATTTAAAATAAACAATTAGCCGTTGGCCAGCAGTTTTAAACTATACATTGAATATATTAGATAAAGTAAAAAAAAAGTTCGTAATAGCCATTGAGCGTGCCCAAAATTCCGAAGGAAGTTACAATATTAATAATTTTTAATTTAATCAAATAGTTGCCTTATCAAATGTAATGTAATTATTTATAATTATATATCATAAAAATAAAAAAAAAATTAAAAAAAATAAATCAATAAAAACACTTTCTACGAAACAATTAAATTTGTACATTTTCACAAAATGAAGTCGGACCGACAACAACAAAATTTACATATTTTTTGTTTTGTATTTTTACGGCGTTAACTGCCAAAATTACCATGTACATACTTACGTGGTTTTTGCTTTTAGCAATGTGGCAATCTACGCCGTAAAAGCAAAAAGAAATGAACGTAGGAAGAAAATAAAATGCATTCGCCGTTTTGCTATTGACTTCACCTTAGTGAATGTGCTACGCATTTTTTTTACGAACAATTTCAAAAATTATTTTTTATTTAAACAAATATCAAGGCGAATTCATTAAACAACTCGCCAACAACAACATTTATGTGTATGAGTGTAGAGAAAAGAAAAACGGATACATACTTACCAAGCATTTAGATTTTCTCTTTTTTCCAAAAAGTTTCCCTTTTTACAACAAGTTTTCCCAAATATTGACCAAATTATTTTAAATCACGAAATTGGTTTTTTATACCCGCGCACTTGTGTACAAGGGTATTATAACTTTCTTCACGTAACGGTTGCTTGTAACAGCATAACGGAATCAAGATAGATATAGACATATGTGTATATACCAAAATGCTCAGAATGAAAAGATTTAGCGATGTCCGTCCGTCCGTCCGTCCGTGCAGACGATAACTTGAGTAAAAATTGAGATATCTCAATGGAATTTGGTACATAGATTGCTCTTTGGACAGGGTAGGTTGGTATTGAAAATAGACCAGATCGGTCAATAACCACGCCCACCTCCCATATAACGGAAGTTTTAAAAAAAAGGAATAAACTCCGTTTTTTCGGTATACATTAAAGCAAATTAAGTGAAATTTGGTATTCGGAGCGATTTTGAACTAAGAAATTAGGTATTTATAAAATTTTGAAAAGTGGGCGTTGCTGCGCCTACTTAGAAAAAAATGTCTGTATCTCAATAACGGTGTAAGGTATCGTCACAAAATTTGGTGGGCTTATTTCCCTTGATATGGCTATTATTATCTTAGAAAATTTTTGAAATCGGATCATAACCACGCCCGCCTCCTATATAAAGGAAATTTTGAAAAATGCAAAAATTTCGTTTTTTCCTTATCTATTGAAACTTATTAATTAAAATTTGTTATTTAGAGAGATAGTTAACTAAGAAACTTGATTTTTATGAAATTTTGAAAAATGGCCGATACCACGCCCACTTATAAAAAGAAGGAGGCTGTGTCAGAGACACGGCCATTAAGTTTAACGTAGAATACGCCATCCGATAAGACAGAAAACATATGTATAATGATAATTTATAATGATAAATAATGCAAGCAAATGAATTTCTTTATTTGATAGTTACTTTTGATGATATACATAAGCTTATGATAGGAAAATAGGATAAAAATGTTTTTAAATTATCAATTAAATTTCTCGCAAAAACGAAGTCAATGGTAGTTACCAATAGTAAAGATAAATGAAAAATAACAGACCCAAATCTATTTGATTATTTGAAAGTTACTTTTGAGAATATAGGCTTATGATGGGAAAAATAGGATAAATATGTTTTTAAATTAACATTTAAATTTCTCGCAAAAACTAAGTCAATGGTTGTGTTATCAATAGTTGTGGGAGCATCATTTCGAATATAATCCAAATTAAACGTATCGCTCATAAATTTCGCCAATCTAGTATTTAATGTGATTTCTGTGTTAAAATCACCACCAATAAGCAGTAGTTGGCAGCGCTTTCTCTGCCTTTACTCTACTTTAACTTGCCCGCCTAAAATTATGCAATACAAAGAAAGGGCTGCACGAGTACATTTAAATCGCCCAACAGCAAACACTCAACCAAACACCACACACATATTTGTGTGCAAGTGTTTATACAATTTTCATTTGCGAAATTTAAATATTAGGAAGATATCAACCAACATGAAATGTATGTCAAACGAAAGCTAACATCTTCATTTGACTACAAAAAAATTTAAAAAAAAAGTTACCGTGCCGTTTCCTTATAATTAAAGAAATAGAGATTACAACAATAAAAACCTGACATGGGTGCCCATACCGTAAGGTAAGACGTATTCTACGCCAAAAAAATCTGTGTGTATCTCAATAACGATGTAATATATTGCCAAACAATTTGGTGAACAAATTGTCATTGATATCACTAGCATCACCGTCAATAATTTTTGAAATCGGACCATAACCACGCCCAACTTCCATATAACGGAAATTTTGAAAAAAAAAAACAAATCTTTGATTTTCCGTATTTATTGGAAGAAATTGAATAAAGTTTAATACTAGCAGCGTTTTGAAACAAAGAAACGGGAATTTTATGATATTATGGGCACCGCACACAAATACATCGCGAAGGTATATAAAAATCGGTTTCGCCCGAATTTAGCATTTCTTACTTGTTTAAAATAATTTTTAAGTGAAGCCAGACATATCGTAGTAGTCACAAAATTAGTACACATTGTTTTTTTTAACACCCTTATTTTTGTTTGTAACTTATGTTTGTTTATTAGCCTTTAATAATTTTCTATTAAAATATAGTTCAATCTAATAAATCAAATCATGCGCAATGTTCACAAAAAATAAACGGACCTTATATTAAAACAAGTAAAGTAAAGGCCCATTTTTAAAAAAAATTCGCAGCAAATATTAAATTTTTCTCAAGTTGTTTCAGTAGATACCGAAAAACGGAAATTTTTGCATTTCTCAAAACATCCGTTGTATGGAAACTACCACGCCCATGGTCCGATTTAAAAATTCTTTGACGATGATACTAAAGATATCTATCGAGGACGATATTTTTACCAAATTTAGTGACGATAGCTAAGATTGTTCACAAATATCCAGTTTCTTTATTTAAAAGTTAAAAGTTTTTGTATTTATTTTGACCTCTCGACGTCAACTGGAAGGACCAAAGGTGTGTTCAAAACCAAGCAAGATGCAATGCACCTTTTGAACTCTGCGTTAATTCCAAAATTGTATATAGAACGGAGTAGACTTGAAACGTTTGGTATTCAAAATAATTATCTGCATACAACTATCATACGAGCTTCAAAATGTATCAAACGTTTCTTTAAACTTCCCTTCACAAATAAGAAGCTTCGCTTAAGTGGTTTTTAAACTGAAAAATTTGATCTCTTTGACTTCTTCATTTGTTTTCAAACAAAACTATTGAGAAACATGCGAAAATTTTGAAAAATATTAATAAATAAAGATACATAAGTTGCAAGTATTTCCATTTTGAAACTCAGTGCTAATTTTGTAACCACCAGAATATGTAGCAAATGTTTGCACATTCACCTAATAATTTAGAAACATAAACAGGCTCACAACAAGATTTAAGACATAAGCCGTAAATACCAGCTAATTTGACATTTGGTTGACTGACGGATAGCTTTCAAACAACGCACGCATGTGTGTTGACTTACATACATAAATATGTGAATGAATATTGTACATATGTATATACAAGTAAATGCGGAAGTAGAAAATGATAGCAAGTGTTGCTGGAATAGGATATGTTCATTCAGAAGGCGTTGAAACAGCTTAATTAAATGATGCAGAAAATTACCTCTCACTACAGTCTGTATGTATGTATGTATGTTAAGCAGCGAGGTGGGCTGATTTAAGAAGACGTTCAAAATACTGCCAAATGTGTATTTACTTAGTCTTAACATATAAAAGTTATATATTTACATACACTATATATAAACTGGTAATATAAGGGTACATAAAACAGTAGCTGATAAAATATTTATCTTTAAGCTACTCAAAACAATAGATGAAAATATAGACTACGAATACTCTTAAGAATAAGAAAAAAGCATAAATTCGTTTTATTAATTGACATAGCAATCACTTTGAGGGTATTTTTCTAACAAAACATATTTGAGAATTTGTGTAAAAAATCGGCCTAAATCTGTCAAGGTCAAGCATAGCGTACTAAATTTTTTTTTTTTTTTAATTTTTATAAACTATCCTAATTGCTGGGCTAGCACCTAATTTATGCATTTTTTATACAAAGTGCACATGTAAGCAAATGAAGTGACTATGTTCATATGTATGTACATGCAAAAGCGTATGCTCCTTTACATGACGACAATTTTCGCAATTTTCACACCTTTTAAACCATAAAATTCACACCTTTTCGTTGGAAAATTGCTTATAATTGAACACGTTGACGTTTTTAAGTGAACATCAACTGGTGTTGTTCCAAGGCGTTATTTTAATCACCTTCTAAGTATCATTTATTTGATGGCCTCTAATTGTAGTGTTGACAAGTATTTTGAATGAAATTTCATGTCAAAGTCATATAGATTTTTAGTTATAAGTAAACGGTTTGGTTTGAGGCATGATTCAAAAAAAAAAAATGTTACTTCCTTCCGTTTTCACAGGCACCTTTTTGAAAAAGCAATATTTGTATATAAAGTGGTATACATAACAGATGGTGCTTTAAAACATTTTAAAAATAGATTCAACTTTGTGAATCTCTTTTATTATAATGATGATTTCAATTCGAAAGCAGATATACATTTTCACGCAATATCTCACGAAAAGGGGCCATGCGATGGACTTTAGCTTTAGCTACGCGTGCTAGCCTACAGTTACCTACAAGTAGATCAATTGTTTCACCAATGAAGTTATACGAGTGGGCAACCTCATCTTTAAAACAAACCGCGATTTACTACTGCTTCAAAGACGATATTCAACGTGAAGGGACATTTTTGTAACCCAGATATGATTCTGCAATCGCCAGTCCAGGAACTAAAAAGTTGAATGCCTTTATTCCAACAACCGAAGGATGGCTTTCTTGTAAAAATAAAAAGTTATAAAATTATAAAAGTTATAAAGTAAAACCGTTCTGAGTTTACTACTATTGTAATTAATTATATTTTCATTAAAATTTCATACCAGTTTTACTATATATTTACATATGTATGTCTCTTTCACATGAACCGAAGGTTACAAACAAGCGCCTAGCGTCATACTCAACGCGAGATGTATGTGCACAAATTCACATATCTCCCTAACTGATGAAGATCCCACTCTAACACTTCTGGGGTATTAAAACAATACCTAAGGGTATATTTTGAAATAAACAAATTTAAAAAAAGCCGTAGAAATTTCCAAATTTTTTTTTTTAATTTTTACTTCCGGGGTAGAAAAAAATTTTTTTTTGTAAATGATTTATTTAAAAAAACATAATTTTCATTTTTACTATTCTTTAGAAGCCAAAAACTCGACAAATAACATATGTACACATCTATGTATATTTGTTGAATTTATACTATCTTTGTATAAAAACTGTGGTGTTGAAATCATACACAATGAATACGTTTTTCTTTCAGCCCCAAATTTGGGCAACGCTTCGAAAACTTATATGAATAAATAAAGTTTTGGAATATTACAAATTTTGTTTTTATTATGTGGAAGGAATTGTACAACGTTTTTTAAGTCTTGAACTAAAGTGGTTTGGTTCGTCTGAGAATCCCAAAACATATTTAATATGTAGGTAGCTGCAGAAAAAAACAATTTTAGAGCACTGTATATTTTGTTTTCGCTTTTAAAAGTTAAAATTTCGAAAATATTTTATCAATTATCTTGAATTGCACTGAAAGCAATCTTATACGGTGTTTCCACGATATGCGTGTTTCGCTCTTTCAATTACGAATGCATGTTTATACGACACATTCGTGATGCATTTTGGCATCTCTGTTTCTGTTGTAATACTGCACAACATACATCTGCCTCTTCATTCTCTCTAGTTGTAACCAAAACCCTCTCTGACATAATTATTGGCTTCACAATTTCAAATTTTGAAACCCTGTTAGCTTTTAATTGTTTCTTGTTTGTTTGATACGAGTATTTTGTTTTGTTTCGATAGCTTAATGTGTTTTGAACGTTTTTTTTTTCTATTTATTTCCGAGCGATGTTTCGTGATTCGCCTTTTGCTTCAGATTAAATCACCAACAAATGAGGTGATTCTCTTACAAAATATTGTACGGTGAATCTTGTTGATTCGGTTCTTGATTGGGGCTCCAATTACGATTGAGAGAGCGATTTACGTATGGGAGAGCGTATCATGTGCCGTGGAAACATAGCATTATATAAACGATACACGAAATTTGACAATTCAAATTAAAATCAAAAAATAAAAATAAATTCAAAAAGAAAACAATTTGTTGCTGCTACCTGTTTGATGATACTAAAAAAATAAATTTAATGTTTTAAAAGAAATTCACACCTTAAAACACTATAACTTAGCTGAAACTATTGGCAAAGCTGCTAGCAAAAAACACAAAATATGAAACTAGAAAGAAGTGAAAATCGTTCTGAAAAGAAAGAAAATTAATGATAATGCTAAAAGACTGTAACTGATGTCAAAATAAGGGAATTTGGACTACTTTTAAGCTAGAAAAGGGCTAAAAAGAAAAGTTTTACACTTTTTTTTTTAAAGAAATCGAATACAAGGAACACAAAGATGTGTATATAAACTTTTTTCAGGTAAACTCAAAATTTTCGATTTCTATAAGTTTTGTTGATTCATGCAGAAAATTTTATCTAAGAAGAAATAATATTGATAATTTTCCTGTATGTAAAATATATCTGAAAAATATTATAACTCGAACTGAAATTCTTTTCGAGATACAAAGCCATAAATTGAATTTTGCACGGTGCACGGTGGTGTTTTCATAAATCTCAAAACCATTATTTTCGATTGCGTTGAAATTTTTACAGTTTACTCAACAATCTCGTATTTCTAGCCGGAACCAGAAGTATGCAAAACGCATTTCTTTAAATATTTATTCGTAAACAATTTACACTCGAAAACGTGGTATAACGTCATTTAACGTAGTGTAAAATCGTCAATTTTAACTTTATCGAATATATTCTGGTTCCGAATTGAATCCGGTCTACTGTCTACAAAGAAAGTTGAATTTTCCGTTTCAGATGTTTTAAACGAGAAAAATCGTGGCAACATCGAAGCAACGTATTTCTGTAGGCTCAACTTTGAAGCGCCACAATTATGATTTGAATCAACTGTTTTTTTTAAATATTCAATAGTCTTATTTTGACAAAAATTATTAAACAGGTAATTTTCCGGTCTCTAAAGTAGAATACCCCATTAAGATAAAAAATATGAGCTGCAGATTTTCCACCAATGTTCAACATCAACGGCTGAAATTTAATATTTCATATTAAAACAATTTTCGAAAGAAATAGGGAGGCGCAATCGTTTTTCCCTTCCAAAAAAAAACACGTAAAATTGCTCTTTTTTGACCTCATAAAGCAAAAAGCATTAACAGTATTATACAAAAAAGCGATTCTATTGACGTACACAAAAATAATAGCATATTGCCGTATGTTATTTCATTATCATCATTATATTCAATATTTGGTAGTAGTTATTTATTTAGTTAATCGGACTATCTCCCCTGTTTTGACTGACGTGTGAAGCCTCTCGAAATACCACAAAACGCTAATTATTTCAACCGCGCCAATAATTGCATCTTAAAAGCTTTTCATTGTGCCGAATACGACTGAGTATGGTTATTGCAGGAAAATATTGAGTCCGAGATTAACTACAGCACATACGAGTACTATATTCTGTTGCGCATATATGTATGTACATACATATGTAACTAGGAATTAAACCACATATGACCTGCATATGGCTTCTGCCAAGCGGCGTTCAACCCACCCACACTCACGTACATTAAACTTATATATACAAATTAGCGAGAGACCTCTGGGGAAATGCATTTTAATGAAATCGCTTTCTTATAAGGTTGTTGTTTTTGTGTTGTGGCCAGAAGAGCAGGCGCAACTTAAGTTGAAAACACAACGATAATCAAGATAATCGGACGGTGGCCTCTTAGGAGGACAGCCCAACTAAGTAAGTCTCATACAAACATACAAAGTCATACATAGATAAATGTATGTAGAGTGTGCGTGTATACACAGGAGGAAATCAGCATTCAATACTACTCGATATACCTATGGTACATATGTATGTATGTATGTACACATGTGAGTTGGTGAAGAGAAAAGTGAAAACTCGTAGGACAATCCGCTTAAGTGCACCATAACGTGCAGATGGCACTCAGACGGGGGCAAAATTTTGTGCATTGCAACAAGCGTTAAGAGCGCACGCCTTTGTGGTAAAAAAAAATTCGAATGTTTCGTGCTTGCTTTTGTCTTGAGTTATAAGTTATTTGAATGAAGATTATCTCTTCCTAATTTCCATTGTGCCATGTGATTCAATTTGTGTTGCTATTTTGCCTTATTGTTTTAAATTTATTGTTATTTAATAAGAAGGTTTCTGTTTGTAATTTTAGCACCTTCTTTTTATTATTTTTTATGGTTCTTAAACGCGGCAGTGTAGTGTAGGGGTAGTACGAGTATTATTGTAAAAAATTGTGCTATACATTTTATTATCGTGTCTAAAAACATGCTTAAAAACTATATTTAAGGAATATTTTTAAATTTTTACTGGAACTAAAAAATCAAGCAAATGGGGTATGATTTCATTCCTTGTAATGGTAATAGCCAACCGATGAACCTTGACAAAGCCAAGTGAATATGTCTGTACTGAGTGTTTTTCATAACCACATTACAAAAATGTAGTTAAAAACTTAAAAAATATTTTGTCTATGTTTTTAAGTCCAAAAATTCATAAAAGCACACTGCTATCAAATTAAAATTTTTCGATATTAATTGTTGTCGATATTAATAGTTGATAAAAATCTTAATTCTGGTAATCGAATTTAGTAAACCCAGAACATTTGGTTTAGGTATTTTATGAAGATTTAGTTTTTAGTTTAGGATTTGGCGGGATTAGAATAGCTTTCGAGGTAGGAAACACTAAACTACATACATAGTTGTATTAGCAGACCCTTTCCATTTCAAACCAACCGGTCTGCGCAAGTCATATTTATGTATTTTGATAAAAATGAAATATGTTGTTTTTAGGTTGTTTTTATGAGATTCCGTTTTTCGAAATTATTTCGTCGTATCGTGCAAAAATTTTATAAAAAATCATAACTTAAAAAAAAAAATGTCGGCTACTTGGCAGTTGGCCTGGTTAAAGTTTCAACTGCATATTTTCTTTGGAAAATTTTTGAAAAAAATAAAAAAAATGCATATTGAAAAAATTAATTTAGGAAATTTTTTGCAATTTGTAGATACAATTTGTTTTTTTAATTTACGAAGGCGTCCCATGCCAGTGCTGCGAGTTGAAAAGAATTTGCAGAATATTTATTTATTGTGCAAATAAATTAAAAAAATAAAATAAAATAAAATAAATAAAAATAGTTTTTATGTAATTTCTGACACTTGTATTTAAAAGAATAGATAAGTACAAACATTAAAAAAAAATTACCTTAATCGGTTGATATTTGTCGAGGTTATGCATGTTTAAAAAATAAAGTTCGTGAAACGAACGAGAAAACTTTATTTTTGAGAAAAAATTTAATTGCGGAAAAATCAAATTTTTTTGGCAAAAAAAAATTACGCGACTCCTTAAATTGACGAAAAAACAACATATTAAAGTTTCGTTCAAATTTAAAATCATGACCCGAAACGACCGGGCGTTTTGAAATGGAAAGGGCCATAATGATTTGAAAGTTAATAATGAAGATATTTCTTACAGCCAATTTTTCAGTGCAAATTCAACTCTGTTTGTCGTTTAAACTAAGTTTAAACTCAGTATGCAGTTTTTCAGTCAACTTCAAATGGAGCTTAAACTAAGTTTAAACGGCCGTTAGCGCACAGTTAAACTTAGTTTAACTTATCAGCTGTTTGCTGACTACTTCGTTTTCTTTGCAACAAATTTAATTAAGCGCAAAGAAACTAAGTTTAACTGAGTTCAAACCAGCACTCAAAAACTGGTCCTTAGTCTTCATATATTTCAGTAAAAATTGGCTTGAGACTTTGTACTACGAAATATTGTAACCTAAAGTAAGAAAGCGCCAATTAAAGACTAAATTTTTCTCACTCCTTTCCGCCGCAGAGTTTCCACGTGTGTTCCACGTGTGTCGCATAATAACCGCCAGATAGAATCGCTCTAGGTTGAACAAATGACCTTTAATAAGTGCCTGCACAGCGCAGTAATTAAGCAGTATAGTGAGTGCAATCAGTTGAATGGCGTTCACACACACATACCCAAACACAAACACACAAGCAATCGCGCATTCGAGCCTAAATCGCCGCCTGAAAGTATGCCTCGCAGCGCAGTGCGTGTAATTAAATAGAGCAAAATGCAACTTTCGCCTATGCAACTGGCAATTCTTATGCAAATCTCAGTTAATTACAAAACTGCGAGACTCACGTTGAAAATGGATGTAATAGTCAACCAATATTTAAAAAAGAAAATCAACCTTTATTCTATGATTTTTTAATTGTTTCGTACCGAAGCTAAAATTTCGCCAATGCTAGGAAATACTCGATGAGTTTGTGGTTAAAACTACAAAGTGCCTGAAGGTAAAATTTAATTGAGAATAGTTTGCACGCTTGGGTGGCTAATTTTTTTTGCTTAAACGTAACTGCAAATATTTTACTCTCTGTTAATGAAAAATACAAGAAAACTTGAGTTATTTTCAGTATAAAAAGCGAATAAAAGTTATGAATGGCTTTCACAGGTATCAACACCGATTTTTAAACTAATATTCGAAACATTCTTTCAGCAATTTTTCGTAAAATGTCTGCAAAACCTTTTTGGAACAACTTAGGATCCGTCCTGTAAATGGAGACTGCTGAAATTTGTCCGATCCCATTGAAACGAATACAAAAAATTCCCCAACCCCTTGTTCCTCCTTTTTAACCACGGATTAAACGAGAGGAATAAAATCATATATACTTAATATGTGGAATAATTTGATTTCCTAGTAACATGAGAAACGAAGTTGTCGATGTGGAAGCAAGAGAAACCTCGTAAAAAATATCCAGGAAGGAATGTACTCAAGGCGAATTCATAAAGGTGGCAGCAAATGTTTAAGAAAAATAAGTACATGTATTTTTTTGTTGCTTTCGGTACAGCGAATGTCAAAACCAATCAACAACCAAATGATGTTGACATTTGCTGTACCACGGCAATAGAAAAATAAATCAAATAGCTGCTTACTAAGGCCACTTTACTAAATTCGTCTTGAATGTACTTCAATAAAATTAAAAATAAAATTTGATATTTCCTTCAAAAGAGTAATGTATTTCTTAGAAAGAAAATGAATTAACAAGATGAGTTATATTAATAAAATTCTTAGTTTTAACAAGGACAGTTTAAAAATTAAAATTAGAATTAATCAAGAAAAGTTAAAAATAGTTAAATTATCATTATAAAATCTGGGAACAACAAATTAGAATAATCGAATATTTAAAATTGAAGGCTGTGTAGAAAAATTAAAAAAAAAAACCTGAGACAATTAAAAAGAAATAGTAATAATAACACTGTCCAACAATTGAAAACTTTTTGAATGGAACAGAATAGCGACCCCATAATTCTGAAAGGGTATGTTGAGTAGATAATTTTTGTAGAACAAACTAATGGTCCAGGTCTGAGTTTTTTTTTACTGTGGGTCAAAGTTTTCATTTTTTGGTCGAAGGGAGCAATATACTATATGATAAAAATGTTGTAAGTTAATGTCTGAGAGAATTATTATGGTCAGAGTTGTATTGTGGAATTGTATGACGATTATTTTTGTGGAAGATCTTAACCCTCTAACTGGTCTCTTTATGGGTCAATTTGACCCTTTTTTCAAGAAAATCAAAAAATATCCTTTAAAAAAGGACATTTAAGGATTAAAATATTCTACGAAAATGTTTGGCGGAAAATTTCGGTGGGGGTCACCAATGACACCATTGTTGTAAATAAAGCTCTTTACGACTAATTGGCAAAATTACACGCCAACTTCTATAAAAAAATTATAATTTTGTTTTAATAGTGGTTTATTATAATATGTACATATTTATTTTTTTGCTTCAGCAGTAGTATGACAATGGATTAAAGATTAAACTTAATATACTTTCCTGTATCTAGCTTGACGTGAATGTTCCGATGTGTCAAGGTTTCTGTACAAGCCCCATACGTATTCAGCAAGCATTACACTTTGGGATTTCCCTTGAATCTTTCTTCCAATACCTTTATATCCTGATGAAACCTTTTAACGTGTTCATCTGAAACCGCTCCAAGGTTTTCTTTAAAAAAATTTAGATGAGAATGCAGAAAATGCAGCTTTAGTGACATCTTAACGCCAATATTGTTAAAACCGATTAGCATGCTTTCAATATTTTCTGCATAGTTTTGTGCTTTTGAGTTTCCAAGGAATTCTGATATAACCAGCTGCTTAAAGTCAAATGCTATCTTTTCTGCGCTCACCAGTTAAGTCACAGCTGATTTGTAAGACACAGCTGACTAGACGCGAGAACTCAGTGTTTGGCCCGGCCGAACTTGACGACGTTTTCACCTGCTTTGTATATGTTGGCGCTTAATTTTGCCAATTAATCGTAAAGAGCTTTATTTACAACAATTGTGTCTTTGGTGAACCCTACTGAAATTTTCCGCCAAACATTTTCGTAGAATATTTTAATCCTTAAATGTCCTTTTTTAAAGGATATTTTTTGAAAACTTTGACCCACTGTAAAAAAAACTCAGACGTGCTGGACCATAAGTTTGTTCTACAAAAATTATCTACTCAACATACCCTTTCAGAATTATAGGGTCGCTATTCTGTTCCAAAAATGCTGTTGGACAGTGTAATCGAAATATTACCAATTAGAAATTAAATCATTAACAATCAAAGATATTTAGTAAGTGAAAATAATCGCAAATCAAAAATAATCAAGAAAAATCGATTTATCAACATATTAAAATAATCACAACAAATTACTTTTCCTGCAATCTGCAATGCAATCGATTAATCAACAGAAAAATTGAAAATACTTAAGTTATTACAATTTTTTTTAAACAATCTAATAAGCAGCAATTGAAAATGATTTAGGGAAAAGTAGAAAACGAATAATGGAAAGTAAAAAAAAAATTGAAAAAATAAGCTATCTAAACTATCAACATTCGAACAATTTTTTTAATTGTATTTTTTTAGTTACATAGTTTTTTTTGTTATTTCTGATTATGTATACTAGTTAATTAGAAATTTAGGAAAAAATAATGAAACTTTGTGATGAATAAAAGTATCACCTTTTTTGATTATGATTGATTTTGAATTGCAGGCGGAGTTTAAAACCTCTGGCTTTAACACAGTTAGTTTAGCGATATTTCAATAATTTTTCCGTTCCATTCGACTTAAAAAAATTCGCAACAAAATCAAACCAGAAAAAAAGGTCACCGTAAACCCCTCAACCTAAAGTATTTTTGCAAGGTAATTACGATGAAATTGATTATTTATTTTTGAGGTCGCTGTTTTAAGTTTTTCCCTATATCATCGGTATGGGAGAAAGGTTAAAGGGCAAACCTTAAGGTGACCAAACAAAATTTTCAAAATCGCCCTGCAAAAATATATTCGATAGCGAGGTGTATGGCGAATTTTTTTCCTTGCCTATGAGGTGATACTTTCCTAGAGAGAGGTTTTCAAAGACAATTTCAACGAACAATAAATATACTTGTTTCTATGATATAGCAACTTTAAACTGGCGTTATATCATGCGTTCTAAAATTTTATCTTTCACTCATTTCAAATGCATTTTTCAAAATTAGTCTTGCATTCGCACTGCATGTAATGAAATTGAATTTGTCAACTTTGCGCTTCTACTTTCAAAATCGATTTTGATTGATTCAATTTTGCATGTGACAACATTTTGCACAACAAATACCAGAAATTGAGTAACAAAACTCAATCGAAGGAACTAATCTTACACGCACATACACATACGCTTTACTGAGTGTATAGTGGTAGCTCAATACAAACTCCACCTCATACAAAAGATAAGTGGATGAAGTGCCAACACTACTTGCGCTTGACTGAAAATGAAAAGTAAAGTGGAAAAAAGTTAAGAAAGAAATACTCATATGGGTAAAGAAAAGAAAATAGAAAGACATTTCGAAGCACAAAGAAAGCAAAGCAGTTATTTTCGCTAATAGAAATTTTTGCAGATAAAAAGGCGACAAATTGAATTTGCAAAGGTCACACGTAGTAAGTGACACTTGATACACTTGTCGGTTGAATATATAAACAAACTTACGCATAAACATATAAGTAGCTATATAGTATATGTACATATGTATATGTATAAGATTTGGTGGCACTTAAGATTTTTCAAGTTGCCAGCAACTAATTCCCACCGATAGCTCCAATAGTTGATTCATGATTTTAAGCTCATTGATTGTGTTTGGCATTTGAGTTTGGCTCTAGTTAACTTCGATATATCGGCGCAAAACCACGATGACCCATGCTTGGGAAGGCCTTGCTTTCCCCGCCATCACTCACGCATTGCTTGCCTTTTTCCCTTCTGTAAATTTATCATTTTCAAATTGAATTTGCGAAAATTTTATTGTGCGTGTAAAAAATGAATATCGAATGCTACTGAAATACGATTTTTACTTGTAAGAGTATGCGTGCTGGTATGCCTGTATGCGGTTTCACCTTCGTAGCAGGTGGTGTATGTATGTATGTGCCTTTTGTTTAGATATATGTAAGTACTGAAAGCTACCCTTCTCCACAATAAAATACTTACTTTGGTCCCTAATTAGCTGGAAAAAGGTTAACATCCATTAAAGTATTGAATTTCAAATATTTAAATACCGTAAAATGACTGACGCGTTGCAAATATGTATGTAAAAAACGTATATTCATAGCTTAGCTTTTGTGGTTAAGAATATATAGAAATAATACTTTTAAGAGTCAAAGGGAAAAAAGGATTAATAAAGTGATTTGAGTACTGTTGAAATAAATACTAAATAGAAGAAACAAACGACCCTGTTAGATTTTTCAACAAAAATAAGAAAATAGTTGTTATACACATTCTTTGATTTGTTTTTTTTAAATTCGAATGCTTAATAACTTTTACTAGATTCAAAGCATTAAGCTATAACAATATAACTCTTTTTTAATCATATTCATTTGTTGTGTTCAATAATAAATTTGAGGAAGACTATTTAAACGCCCTTGAAAGAGATTATCTCACTTGGGTATTAACATAAAAATGTATATTGTGTTGAGATTAAAATCTCAAATAGTTTCTCAGAAATGGTTCCAGATATTATTCTAGTGCCGACAGTACTAAAATTCATGATGATATGTATGTCGGAATACTGATAACTTCCCTACCTAGCAGTTTCATTATTTCCATCAAAATGATAGCCAAAAAATTGGGCTTGTTATAAACCCACAAATACTAACTACTTCGCTTTGTTTGTTAAATTATTTATTTTATTAGGCGATATGTTACAAACATATATATATCTTTCACCTTTAAATGTAGTATATTGCGAGCATACATTCCCCAAAATGCAACCCAGACAAGAGTAGTGTACGTCCGATAAACGATTATTCGATCCAAATAATCTGCGCGAAAAGTAGATGGAGTGGCGTGAAAAGTATGGCACTTTTTTTTTAAATAGTAATTACGGTACAACAAAATTTAAGATTTAAAAATCTTTTCGGGTTTCTCAACGGTTTCTAAAGCTTTTGGGTCTGCTGAAACCTGGAAATATGAATTTTCGGTCAAGCTATGTTTTATCTACAGTAAGTGGTATGTCCAGAAACTGCCATTTGCAAAAAAAAATGCTAACATTTTTTATTTATCATTGAACAAATGTAATTAAAGGTTTTTGGGGTCAAGCAATCATAATATAATATTTCTTTTTTATTTGACCGCTCGCAGATGTCACTATAGTTCATACATACTGAAGTATTAGCTATTTTAATGAATATCAGACTTCATTCCGCGAGAATAATTCGAATTCCTTGGTCATCAAGCAAATCGGCTCTCGAGCCCTGTTACTTAAATTTAAAAAAAATGTAATTGAGGAGAAAGTATACTATTTAATTTTTCGCACAACAGCAACATCTGTATGAGTTCAAATCTAAAAATAACTATGATATTATGATTCATTGACCACGAAATCATTTAGTTATACTTCTTCAAAGATTAAAAAAAAATTAGTGCTGGTTTCTGGACAAACCACGTACTGTAGATAAAACCTAGGGTGACCCGAAAATTCTGACTGCGAATTCGCTTTCAGCACACCCAAAAGCTTTAGAAACCGCTGAGAAACCGAGTGGAAATTTTTACCTGTTTTACAGTGTTATTTTTCATTTGGCGTTTAATATAATTTGACAGTTGTGAAATCTATTGTTATACGCGAGAGGGTGCGGAGATGTGTTTTTAAGTTTTCGATTGGGGGAGTCTCAAATAACTGTAGATATTTGCCGTTATGACGATCTCAGAATTAATTCAAAGATTTTTAATATTAAATTTAAGGTTGTTAATCTATTGAATCGTCAGGCTGTGGATATAAATAGTTGTATAGAAACAAATAATCTAACCTCAGCAATAATAATGAACACGAAGCAAAATAACTTAAACGGAGCTTTGATGACGGTATTACATGAAATCTTATACGAGTATTTTGTGTATAAAAAATTTAGTTTGCTACTTCACAAGAACTACGGTATGGATGTATAAAGGCGAATAATATTTTTTTAATTTAACATTTTCTGCTTATCTGATGATTTTTTTTATTTCGGGACAACGCCAGAAAGGGGCTCGTTGAGTCGCTGACAGAGCTGCTATTTTGGCAAGAAATTTGACATTGTCAACTTTGTTTTATTATAAATCAGGAACCAAAAAAAATCCGTATTATGCATTTAAAAAAAAAAAAAAAAAATGGCGAGACTTTAAAGTGTCATTAGAAGAAAGTTTATACAATTGTCATGAAATAATTTTCATTAAAAAAAATTATATTTATTTATCATTTAAAATATTGATTTGAGAGATTCTCAAATACGTAATATTGGTGGAATATTTTCTTGTTAAGTTATTGCAAAATAATGGATATTTAAATCTAAAGATTGTAAAACTGCGTTTCTGAAAATGCCGGGATTGTGAACTTCTAAAAATTTGGCTCGTATTATCTTAAAAGTTGAGAGAAGCTCTCGTGCACCGAAATAAATTCCATTTAGAATTTTATGTGGTGTTATTTACCAATAAAGTTTCTATTTTTTGGTAAGACAACCCAACTTATCCTTATTTAATCTATGTATTTAGCTAATCTATTTACGTGTATCTCGATATAATGGAATGGAATTCATTTCATTCATTGTACAACAACTTTCCAGCAGCGGAACAGTCGCACTTGATTGTAGTGAGTTGTGAAGGAAAGGGAGAGAATAACTTAGCTCAGCCTGTTGAGATGCTGGCTTAAGTGTTACGCGTTGGCGAGGGTTCGACTCCCGCGAAAGCCGTGAAGAAGAAGTTTGATTAGAAGATGTGGTGATACTCGAAATAGCTGCTATAACTTCTACCCCTTTGGGTGTTGTGGTTTTTTCTTAAATTTTTCCAACAAAAATTGGCCTTTAGCTCATTTAAAACTAAACATTTAAAACAAAAAAAAAAAAAGAACATAAAGGAATTGATATAACTTCTCATTTAACTCAAATATAGCAAACCTATTTTTAAAATTTTTAATAAAATTTGTAGCGCATTGTTCTAAAAGTCGAACAAAAATTGGCCTTTAGCTCATTTAAAACTAAAATTTCCACATTTTCGGGCAATGAAAAAAAAAAAAACAAAACATAAAGAAAATGATATAAATTCTCATTTAACTCAGATATAGCAAACCTATTTTTAAATTTTTTAATTAAATTTGTAGCGCATTGTTCTAAAAGTCGAAAAAGTCGACAGTAAAATTACATTTTAGCGCTTGTTGAAACGTAGTTGCACTCGGCAGCTGCAAAGAACACAAAAGCAAAGCAGACATTGCCATCTTTTATGATATTTATACAAGGATGTTACTGTACGTATGTAAAATATATGTATGTACGAGTATGCATGTATATAAATATTTTGCAGCGTATGATTGTGCGTACAAACATATATGCAAGTAGATTCGTGGGTGCTGCAACACAATCATGGCTAATAAACTGGAATGTAATTATGAACTTTTGTGCAACATAACTAAATTAAGTGGTGAATGTTGGCTGGATCCGGATGCAAGAGAACGCGGACAGCGGACAAAGCAACCAATCGGCTGTGTGTTGCGTAGGAGTGACTGAATTTGATAAAAATGGTGAGTTACATGTACACAAACAAATAATAAGAAAGTTGGTAGCTGGCATAAACGCCTTAAAGTATACTACGAACATTAATGTTTTTTTTTATTTGCAGAAAGTATGTTTTCGCATTTCTTTTTTCTTTTAAACTTTTTAATGTAAAAGAATTTGCTGCAATTAAGCTCAAGTATGATTTTTTTTTATCTTTTCTCTTCTGCATTCTTCATTCTTCATTTTCCACTTTTGACATTAACACATTTTTTGCACCATAAACTTCATTAAACGCCGCTTACCTGCTGCTTGAGCTTCAATTTAGCACGTGATCTATGTATGTATTTATGTATATACGAATACATGCTAACTAACTTTATCTCAATACATACAAATATATGTACGTAGCTAATATTTTCCTGAATATTTCCATTTTAGCAATTTTGCAATTTTTTCCCAACTCCTTTGTTATGCTCAGTAGTTTTTTTTCTGATTTTTCAGTAGCACCGCGCGCAATGACTGTTGGCTTACTGCAAACAGGTCAAAGCTGAAAGATGCTACTAATTGACGTTGCTATGCGGCCAACTTTTAATATTCTACAACTCCCCACCCCATACACGCCCCTTTTTCCATCGTATCACTTACATTTGCTTGCCGTCGCAGTTTTTGAGTGCGCTTGTGTGATGTAATTGTCTGCTGGTATCCGCTGCGGTTAGCTCCATCCGCCAACAATTTAGTCGCGCTCATATTGCCGCATACAAAGCGGCATTGTTTATTGCTGTTAGCACCTGCTGGGGTCAGGTTGCCAATTAGCATACTTGCAACATGTTGCAATTTAAACGCCATCAGTTACTGACTTTTCGAAACGTGTCCTCATGTTTGTGACAGCTGTCGGCGTTTAATTACTAACACATTCATTGCGTAAGTGCCCAATAAACATTTAGGCTTGAGCTCAATTTGAGGTTAAGTTGAGAACTAAGGTACTTCTCAAACCTCCAACGTTGTTTCTCAAGTGCATCTCAAGTTGAGAATCATAGCGTTCTCAACAAAAAGGGCATTTTTTTTGTATGGCAATAATTATGATTCTCAAGTTGAGAAAAAGTTAGTTCTCAACTTGATCTCAAATGTGATTCTTCAATTGGTCTCAAACGTTTAGTAGCACCCAATAAACATTTAGGCTTGAGCTCAATTTGAGGTTAAGTTGAGAACTAAGGTACTTCTCAACCCTCTAACGTTGTTTCTCAAGTGCATCTCAAGTTGAGAATCATAGCGTTCTCAACAAAAAGGGCATTTTTTTTGTATGGCAATAATTATGATTCTCAAGTTGAGAAAAAGTTAGTTCTCACCTTGATCTCAAATGTGATTCTTCAATTGGTCTCAAACGTTTAGTAGCAGTACTGAAATAAAAATCGAAAATATATTTTCTTTCTTTTGAATTTAAAACACCGTGAATAAATGTATGTAAATTCATTATACTCGTACTTTATTGCTTTTGATAGTCATATGAAAATACCAGAAAAATTAGAAGAGTTGTAGAAATACGTTGGATATCAACTTGAGAACTATGAATTTCGCCAAGGTTTGAGAAAATTGGAGAAATACGTTGGATATCAAGTTGAGAACTATGAATTTCGCCAAGGTTTGAGAAATTTGGAGAAATACGGTGGATATCAACTTGAGAACTATGAATTTCTCCAAGGTTTGAGAAATATTTTATTGATGTTTGTTGGGTGCTTTTGATAGTCATATGAAAATACCAGAAAAATTAGAAGAGTTGTAGAAATACGTTGGATATCAACTTGAGAACTATGAATTTCGCCAAGGTTTGAGAAAATTGGAGAAATACGTTGGATATCCAGTTGAGAACTATGAATTTCGCCAAGGTTTGAGAAATTTGGAGAAATACGGTGGATATCAACTTGAGAACTATGAATTTCTCCAAGGTTTGAGAAATATTTTATTGATGTTTGTTGGGTGTATTCGAAAATGTTTTTGAAATCTTTTGAATCTGCTCAACATAACCATTTATATCAGATGTGGAATGTATTTTATGCCGCTCTGGGCTTAAGTGTCAAATTACTTAACTTCTTTTTGATTTCCGTATCATTTAAAAATCCATCAACGCATCATTACATGCATTAGTCGTAATACTCTTGTACGTCGTCTGATTTGAAAAAAAAAAAAAAACCCACCCCTGCACTTTACTTTCTAAGTACATATTCGTGTGTGTTTGCTTGCGGTTTATTTGCCACCGGCTACGTGATAGCGATTTTGGGAAACCTTTTACGCACCTTGCATACGTACGTATATTTAGAGGGTGGATAATGTAAAATATCTGCTTCGCTTATAATTAGGCTGATACTGTGATATCTCTAATATAACGGTAAACGATAATGTAAGATAACTAATTTGTCTCGAGGGCAATATTTTGCGGTTGGCCTTGCGCGAGTACGTTGGCTGCATAGAAGTATTTTCAATCGGCGGATAGGCTAACATATAACATATACATACATATATGTTGTGTAATCGAATGCTGATATTGGTTTTGTGATAACAGATTAAAGGGCATCAATAAGGTAAGAACTGTGAGATGTGCGACATTAGATTGCCACTGATGTTGGAACAAAAGTGTGTTATATTTATTTTTCATGCAGACAATTTTCATTCAACATATAAATATATGAAGCATTCCACACTATTTCAATTGGATATGTTGCAGAGGAGGTCCTAAAATGTCGGTAAACGCAAAATAGAGCAAAAAAGGTTTTTTTTTAAGGTATGAAACTTAAAAAATGTAAGGTTTCTCGACGTAAGCCATTGATTATTACTTCATAGCTCGCAAAATTTTAGTTCTATCAAAAAAAATATTAAGTACTTTTTTATAGACAAAGAGATTTATAAAAATTTTTTTTTTTAAGTTTAATTTTAAATTTTTTTAAAAATATTTTTGATAAAACGAATAAACTGACCAATTTTTAAAGGGTATTTTTCCTTATATTACCTAAGATATTAATTTTTTCGTGAAGCATTGTTTAATAAAATCAAGTGTTTAGCTGAGCACATGCATGTATGTACATTAATTACACTATGCAACATCAAAAAAATCACCGAAAAGCCGAATGGTGATTCGTATTAGGTATATTTAGTAAACAACATAAAACAAATTCATATTTAGATATCACGTCCCAAAACATAAATAACGCTAATCATACTTTATTTACTTTTCGTTACACTTAGTTGGCGGTAGCTATAAAATTATATCATTGGTGTGTACAAAAGTCATTAAAACATTTAGATTATTCATAAATCTACAAAATGCCGCGTGTTTGTGTTAATTCTCTTAGCTTATTTTGTTACGTTTGTAGTCAATTTACTCCTAAAAGTGAAAAAAGGTCAATTTCGCCTTTGTTTGAAAAATGTTATGAAGCTTATTTTAAAATTGCCATTAGAAATCAAGGGGAAAGTGTCTTGTTTAAAATGTTTTAAATATTTGACGGGTTGGTTTTCAAGGGTAATATTAAACAGATGCCTTTTGGTGTACCAATGCAGTAGCGTGAACCCAAAAATCACATAGACGACTGTTACTTCTGTTTAACAACTGTGAAAGGTTTTTCAAAAAAATCAAAACACTCGGTAAAGTACGTCATCAGGGTCAATGCCGCTACCACATTCCCAAGACATTCCAGTACTGCAGAGATTTTGTATTTCTTCAAGTTTATCGCGTCCTATCGAAGAAGAAGATGAAACATGCCCTTCTAATAGCGAAGAGGTATTTATAGATGAAAAAATACAGAGCTTAGTTTCCTTTCATTCAAAAGAAGATGGATTATTAGTGTTCTGCAATAATATTGATGGATTAATGTCAGCATTAAGTCAAAAGCATATATCAAAACATGGGTTCGGTAAGAGATGAACACGGTGAAAGATTTCAACAATAAATTGCAGAGTTATCAGGGTAGATGGGAGCCAGCTTACAGACTATTGTTGAAGCCTCCAAAGGTATACTGCCACTACTGACTACAAGAGGAAAGCCAATCGTTCAAAAAAAAGTGTTTTAATGCAGAATAGCAATTCATATAATATTAAGTAAAATCTATAAATGCGTTTCACTACTAAACTTGACGTGATAGAACAATTTTATATTAATATTTCAAATAGTTTTAAGGTGAAACAAAAATCTTTATTTTGTTGCATAATGTCATAAGCCATAAGTTGTAACAAGCAACGATCAAGCTTGCTTTTTTTTATAGATCTCTGACTCTTTGTCTATAAATAAGTACTTAATAATTTTTTTGATAGAACTAATATTTTGCAAGCTATGAAGTGATAAACAGTGACTTATGACACCTTACATTTTTAAAGTCGCATGACTTTTGAAAAAAAAAATTTTAATTTCCGGTCAGAACAGAATTCTATGAGTTTTTCTACAATATACTCAATTTACACGAAAATCGAAAAAAAACTCGATTTTCCATTGAAATAGTATCTATGGAATGCCTCATATGTATTTATGTATACTCGTACATCTATAAATTTGCACCCTACCAGCCACGTCTAACCAGTTTCCCCTAGAATTCAAAAAAATTACAATCACATTAAACATTTTTTAGCTATCTCACCTATACATTTAAAAATTTGTTTTTAAACTGTCAAAAAATTGTCATAAGTTAGAGCAGGTATGCCGTTACTCTAATAACAATTGTAAGTATTGCAAGGAGAAAGATAGATACATATGCGGCAACTTCTAATCGAAGAAGCTTATGTCAAAACTGGCATTTCAGAGAAAAATTTTTGATTTTGATTTATATTTTTAATTTAAAGTTCTCTGCTTAAAAATGCATGTATTTACATACATACATAAGTATGTTACATTGGTAAACAATTTGAATGAACTTTCATTTTATATGAAGTTTCTTTACTTATGCATTTAAACGATTTAGGTATGTATTTATCTAGATGAAGTTTCGTTTTATGGTTTGCTTTGTTTTTATTTAACACGTTTTCACTAGTTTTTTCACCGCTTGTTTGGCCGGCGGACAAGAATTCAAAAACAGCTTGATCAATATGAAGAATCATTTTTTTTCACTTCTTCACTTCTTCGCTATAAGCTCAGGATGGTTTAACAGATAAAAAAACGTAGAGACACGTGTTTGAAAAATTTCGAATAATTAAATTGATAAAATAAAAAAAATATTAAATTTAATTAAATTAGGCAGTTAAATTAAATTAATTAGATTAATAACACAATATTACTATACATGCAAGTATTAAGAAATATATATTTAGAATTGAATAGAATATCAAGTTAAATCCCAAGAGTTTTTGGCATTATATTAAGTCAAAAAAGTCAAAAAAGAGGTACCATCCGCTGTCTGCTTAGGGGATGAATTTGTAAGTACACCCAGTGAGGTAGCTAATCTGTTTGCTAAGTTTTTTTAATCTAATTTCGTTCTGGACCAAGATTTGTCTGTTGAGCCCAACAACATTAGTTCATTAAATTTTCCCTCTTCAATTAACTTTGGTAATTTGAATTTCACTTTGGACGATGTATCAGAAGGAATTTTAAGCCTTAAGCATTCGAGTCAAACTGATATTGATGGTTTCTCAGTACTTTTTTTCGAAAAACTGTCCAGCGGTTATTACCCCTATTAAACAGTTATTTAATAAATCTTTATGTACAGGTACTTTTCTAGATGATTGGAAATTGACAACCATTACCCCAGTTTTTAAAACTGGCAAAAAAAATGATGTCTGTAATTATCGTCCTATTTCTAAGCTTTTATCTGTCTCCAAGCTGTTTGAGAGTATAGTAAAAACGAAGATGTATTTTGCGACTAAGAATTTAATTTCACCTAAACAGCATGGTTTTGTTCCTGGTCGTTCCACGGTTACTAATCTAGCAGAGTTCAGTGAATATTGCATAACTTATTTTTTCACTGGGATCCCAAGTTAATTGCATTTATACTGATCTTTCAAAAGCATTCGATAAAGTTCCACACAATACTTTATTGTTTAAACTTGCTAGCTTAGGTTTTCATTATGTGTTCCTGTGCTGGTTGAAATAGTACCTAAGCAATAGACGTTGCGTCGTAACAGTCGATGGTGTTTCCTCTGAACCTTTCATTGCCACGTCAGGTGTATCACAAGGAAGTATCTTAGGGCCGTTGCTCTTCGTTTTATTCATCAATGGTATTGGCGAGTGTTTTTCATTTAGCAGATCTCTGTTATATGCAGATGACTTGAAAATATTTTCAACCGATGTGACAAACCTACAAGCTGATTTGGATAATTTGTCTCTTTGGTGTCAACAGTCACATCTTCTCTCTTAATATTAAAAAATGTTTTCATAGGCCTCTTGCTTAACCTCGTTACATCAGGCACACATCTTACTCTATTTCGAATACAATACTCAAGACTGTTGATGAAATCAAATCAATCTTGTAGTTATATTTGATTCCAATTTCTCTTTTAATAATCACATCAATATTATTATATCTAATGCTTACTCAGTTTTAGGCTTTGTACAGTACAAATTTTACTGACCAATATACTCTAAAACTACTTTTTTCGTCTTATGTTAGATCTCGACTGGAATACTTATGCAGCGTTTATTTGGATACCTTATTCACAGTTTTTGATAGATAGACTTGAACGTGTGCAAAAGGTTTTTTTAAAATTTGCTCTACGTTTTTGGAAATTTTCGGATCCCTTACCTTCTTACAATTCGCGTTTGCTCTTAAATCGCTCGAGAAGAGAAGGACAGTTCTTTCACTTTCTTTTGTGTATGGTATAATAAATGATTGTCCGTATTTGCTCGAAAGTATTAATTTCCTTGTGCCATTTAGGAGTTTACGTAATTTCAATACATTCTATCCGGATAAACTCAAAACCAATTATGCAAAAAATGCCCCTTTGTCGAGTGCACTTTGCGAATTCAACGAGATATCGAATTCTGTCTTCCTCGATTTTTCGTTTTGTAAAGTTGAGTTTCTCTCATTATTATATTCTGCCTTGTGAAATTTGTTATTGTTAATTTATTTTCTGTTATCGTTAAGTTGTAGCTCTCTAGTCAGTAAGAACTTTGTTGACTTATTTCATTGACTTATGAAATAAATAAATAAATTTCGTTTTCCTAAGTATTTTGGAAGCGGTTGCCAATAGTGATAAGGTGAATAAGGTGTTACCTGTTTCAAAAGATGAACTGAATTTAATTGGTAAGATAAATTTATTTTTACCACACTTCTTAATTATATCCCTTAGCTTAAGAACTATTGTTCAATCGTGTGTAAGAAATTAATATTTCATAGGCTTAAATAAATAAATAAATTGAACTGTACAATTACTAAATAATTATAAATATTTAATAAACAAAAGAGAAATGGCGAACATTTGTTAATTTTTCACTAAATAAATGAATTTTTAATTAATGTGTTTGATTGAGGATATTGATAATGTTTTTTAGGCATATGGTTTTTAAGAAGAAACAAAACGCAGATAATTTAATACTATGGCCAAGAATTTCGCTTTATTATAAATATAAGGGTTTGGCATTATGCTCGAATTATTCCAGCCGAGAGGTCTAATTTTCGACCTCTGCAATAACGCGCCTAATATTCTCTTCCAAAGCTCCAATCGTCTCGGGCATATATGCGTAGACAAGCGACTTCATATAACACCACAATAAATAGTCCAGCGTTGTTAAATCGCACGATTTTGGAGGTCACGCCACAGGACCACGACGCGAGATAATGCGCTTTGATTGTTTCGTTGGCTGTATGGCATGTAGCGTCGTCTTGTTGGCACCAAAGGTCGTCCACATCAACATCCTCGAATTCAGGCACGAAAAAGTAATTAATCATGGCTCTGTAGCGTTCCCCATTGACTGTTACATTATGGTCGACTTCATTTTTGAAGAAGTATGGACCAAAGATTCCCTCTGCCCATAGAGCACACCAAACAGTGACTTTTTGAGGTTGTAACGGCGTCTCAACAATGGTGAGCTTCATCGCGGTTTTGGGCTCATTCACCAACCGTTGTTCCGAAGTAAGTCTGTTCATTATGAAATGGCAAACCAAACTGATTATAAATCAAGTAACAGCTGTCAAAAAGACCAACTCCGAAAAACGTATTGCCCCAATGAAAACCCCACGTCTAAAAAAAATCCCCTATTTCAGCTGTATATCATTTTCACAGACCAACATTACCTCGAGGTATGTAAGTGTCATCAATGCCACACTTTAGATCTTTTAAGTCTCGACTTTCTTTAATTCATAATGTTTTTTACATATAATATTCCCAGAAAAGATCCATCAAAAACTATTGCTAATCTCACGCATTTGCCACGACTTCTTTTGCATGGCTACTCTTGAGTGAAAATACCTTGGGAATATTCCTTTAACTCTAAAATGAATTCAAAAATATATTTAATGAAAAAACACGTACAAAATTCTATATTCTTACGTATATGTATAAGTAATTCGAGCGCGCTTTTTTTGTTACTATTGTATGTGATTTATAAGCTATGATGATCCGAACTTGATGATTTTTATTGTAAATTTCTATTGTTGATTAGTGAAAATGATACCGAATTTTATGTCTTAGGTGCTTTAGTGAATGAGTTGTAATGCAAAATCTTAAATCTGAACGATCAATTGTATTACCAAATTACAATGCAAACAGAACTGCCTCAGCTCGAGAGGGTTTTAAAACTGAGGAAAATAGCGTGCTCAACATAACGGAACAGTGTTCACGCATTGTATCAAATTGATCCCAAGTGGCCTTCTCCATTCGCATTCTTTTAAACGAAGGCTTGGACGGGCGGAGCTATTGGGAAAGGAGAGCGGCGGAAATCTTCGCGGATGGTTCGAGTGTTGGCGGTATATTTGGTCGAGTTGTCTTCATAGGAGTTCAGATTTCCGAATTGTAGCAGTGTTTCTAGGCAATGTGATAGCCATACAATAATCACCCAAGTTTGCAACGTCAAATGGGGAAGTAAGCATTCACTCAGATAGAAAATTTGTGTCAGAATACTTTTACATACAAAATGATTTAGACATATTGATTTAGATAGCAATTTTTTTTGGCTAATAAACAGTTGGAGATGTCTGTGTACATATGTTATTCAGTTTATGTCAGTTCAGCGAGCTCTGGTCGATTTCAAAGCCATCCGAATTTGCAAAGCCCTTTGGACCTCCATTAAATCGAGGGAGATCTAGTGAACTCGTTATGCATGCAACATCACAACTCACCCTCTTAATTGGAGACATGACTGGTAAATGACCAATTACACTAAATATTTGTCCAATCTTCAAGTGAAATCTATTCTTTCTCGATATTCTCCCACTATCTCCAGCGATCTACCTAGTTTCACTGAGCTGCTAGTGCTTGACTCGCTGGATTACATATATTAATGTCTCTGTAAAGTTTGTGCAGCTCAATATTTCCTCGTTTGCATTTTCGCCGTCAATACGAGTAAGATTGTTAAAATCCCCTTTATTCTTCAAATGATATAAATGACATAAATCTAAAAACATATTTTTATTTCTCCATTAACATTTAAATTCAGTGTATTTTTTTTGGTTTATGACCGATCACTATTCGCTTAGAAAGGTTTTGTGGAAGATATTCGTCCCTGTTCTGCATTTCGATTCCGACAAATTTAACCAAAATTGGAATATATTTATCCTTTTTCCTCAGTCAGTTGTTAGTTTCTTCAGTTCCGAGAGGAACAGAACTTTTGGCGTAGAATACGTCTTACCTTACGGTATGGGCAACCATGTGAGATTGTTATTGTTGTAATCTCTATTTCTTTAATTATAAGGAAACGGCGAGATAAATTTTTTTAAAAATTTTTTTGTAGTCAAATGAAAATGTTAGCTTTCGTTTCACATACATTTCATATTGGTTGATATCTTCCTAATATTTAAATTTCTCAAATGAAAATTTTATAAACACATCCAAACAAATATATGTGTGATGTTTAGTTGAGTGTGTAGTAGTGGTGGGTAACACAGTGCAGCACTGTTGTAGCGTGAATAGACGTTCATTTTATTGCATAATTTTAGGCGGGAAAATTTAAGTAGAGTAAAGGCAGAGAAAGCGCTGCCAACTACTGCTTATTGGTGGTGATTTTAACACAGAAATCACTTCAAATACTAGATTGGCGAAATTTATGAGCAATACGTTTAATTTGGATTATATTCGAAATGATGCTCCCACAACTATTGATAACACAACCATTGACTTAGTTTTTGCGAGAAATTTTAATGTTAATTTAAAAACATATTTATCCTATTTTTCCTATCATAAGCTTATGTATATCATCAAAAGTAACTTTCAAATAAACAAATAGATTTGGGTCTGTTATTTATCATTTATCTTTACTATTGATAACTACCATTGACTTCGTTTTTGCGAGAAATTTAATTGATAATTTAAAAACATTTTTATCCTATTTTCCTATCATAAGCTTATGTATATCATCAAAAGTAACTATCAAATAAAGAAATTCATTTGCTTGTATTATTTATCATTATAAATTATCATTAAACATATGTTTTCTGTCTTATCGGATGGCGTATTCTACGTTAAACTTAATGGCCATGTCTCTGACACAGCCTCCTTCTTTAATTTTTTTATTTTCTTTTCAAAACATCAAAGACAATGCTTTAAAACCAAATATAAATGCCCACTTTCGATGCCTTTCAGAACAGGCCTGATTCTTTCCCAATCTGCGGACTAAAAACCTTTTTTAAAATAAAATATTTTAAACATTTTTCTGCCTTTCCGTCATCATTAAGAAGGAATATCGTCTAAATTTAACTCATTTAATACAAATTATTATTAAATGAGACCACAGTTTCACTCCTAGAGCACCAATCTATGATGCCTGTAAAATTAATCTCAAAGGCATTTGCCCTTAATGCAATAAAAGCAGCTAGACTATTTTGTGCCATTGTGATTTCCACCATTTTGAATTTTTGTCAATACCATCGTTAGCATCAAATGAAGCCTCACGGCCTTCGCTTCACTTCAAACCCCATAAACCACAAATAACGCCCCTCACTCCCACTCCCAATAAACCCACATCATACACATTTGCCTACACGCGCCAACAGTGACGGCACAACGTTACTTTACAACAGAAACCAATGACAATGCATCCTTTCATACTATGTTACTTATACTATACTAAAGTCGGACTGCATGAAAATGTAATTCAATTTCAATTATTTTTTCTCTTTGAACAACTTGAACAACACAAGCAACAATAACGGTGCGGGTCGACCGCGAGCCAACACTGAGCCCACTGCTCCCAGGCTTTCGCCACAAAGTGAAACTATGCATCGCACACAGAACATAACGAAAGGGGCGTGCCGGCGCTCCCTCCAACCAGGCAACTGGCAGCTGGTAGCTGGCAGCCGATAGCGTCGCATTCCATCACCGACTTGTTGCTTTTGTGCCTACTTTAATCCCGAATTCAATGGATTTCGGGGCCATGCAAGTCCAGTCGGAATGTGTGGAGCGACCTAACATTGTTGTAGGCGGTGCCGGGCATGCGCAAAGTAAGCGTCACAACGACGCTCGGATGAGTAGAGACTACCACCCTGGGTGAGGGTAGTTGAACGTGATTTACAATCGCGCGGGGGATGATGTACAACATTGCTGCGACAGCAGCCAGCTAGCTGTCCGGGCGTTCTCGAACGGTAAGTTGAGGATTCCAAAGGATGCCAGCACAGACTTAGCAAAGGCGCATGAGCGAGATGGCAACACTAAGTGCGGTTATATGAATGGTTGTAATGTCAGTCCTTGGAGTGGGGGGCATATGGTGGGTGTGGCTGTTGCTTGGCTTTGTTGTTTTCAAACTTAATTTGAAACATTGCGACAGGTGACCTAACGGTACGCAATATTGGTGGAAATCAGTTTAGTTTGACGGGCGCTCGCATGCGGTACAAAAGATTAGACGGCGCGAAAACGAGCAGAGGTGCAATTTGTGCAGTTTTTTAAGTTTTAAAAAAAGTTTTATTGAGTTAAAAAAAAAATTGTTCAAGTGGATTAAGTGAATTTTGGAAAATGTTAATGCAATTTTAAATGATGACGCTGAGGAATTTTCTTAGCAGAAACCTCCCATAAATAATAATTGTATGTTAAAAATATAATATACATATGTATGTATATACCATAATATGTTTTTAAGCGAATGTGTGTGCATCTTACCAATTATAAATATGAAAAAGACTTACTGAAATTAAAGTTTTAAATAATGTTTAGCATAAATATAGTATATTTTTTAAAAGAATATCTGCCAAAAATGTTGGCACAGGTTTTATCTTTTCCGAATACGGCATAATAAACGATTTAACTAATAACAACTTTGAGAGGAACTAAAAAAAATTTATTTCTTTGTCCCTGATTTTCTATACATTTTTATTTACACAAACTTTTTGTTTTAAATAATGACAGTTATCATATTCACCGGGCTTTCATGTACTTCATAAACTTAGCATTGAAAAACTCAGCGAAATTTCGAAAATATTTTATTTTTTTTTTTTAATTTTTATCGGTATCTTTATCGATATTTTAGATTTCTCATTTTTCCTCCCTTTTTCATGGTGTTTTATAATAACATTTTATTTTGATCAAATGTTTTTAAACGCACAAATTTTCTTGCTTAAATATTAAAATATCGATTAATCTGCCGCACAAAAGGTTTTTATATGAAAATTATTTTACTTGTTACGAATTTCCTTTACAATTTCCAAATTATAATGTAGTTTCTATGTATTATTTTTTTTATTTATTTTTCTATACTGAAATTGAGCAGAAAACTTGTGGAATATGTGTTGTTAGTTGGGTCAAACATTTAAAGATATTTCGTTAAAAATGGGTTTTTATTTATATTATACTAAAGAAAACTGTAAAACGTATCCGCCCTTTAACAAAAGCAAACATTAAAAAGCAATACTCAATATTACACATAAGCAAAACTTATTTTTTAAAGGAAAAATGAGAATTCTTTCTACCGGTGCCGACTAAGTTAAGGGTGTATTGAATTTCTAGAAAGCTATTTTCCCCTAAGAATACTTTCGACTAGGTTCGACATCGTTCAAATATTTGCAAAGTTGCTAACTTATAATACTTGGACTTATACTCCGTCCAATATAGCTTTGGTTAGTCGAATCGCTAGAAATAAAAAAAAAAATTGAGAATTTTATTGGTATTAGAATAGCTCTATTTCTATTTAATTATTTTCGTCAAAATCATTTAGTTGGAGTTCTTCGCAATGCCTGTAATCATCGCCATTTACGCCTAATATTATCTCAATACGAATGACTGCAGTATGAATGTGTTGATCGGAAATATTCGGCAACTTTTTGCCTAGTGTTGTAAACCTCCGCAGTTACACATCAATAAATAGATATTATCTTCATAATATCGCTCAGCGTTCGTCCATATTTTGCACATTTCTAGAATAACTTCTTTAAGGATTACTCCAAAAAAATTTGACAGAAAAAATTTGAATTTTAAAATTATTATAATCGTTCATCGAATCCCTTAAGATTGCGATGACTATAATTGTAATTGGAAGTTTTACAAAATTAAGATAAATGTAAATATCATATAAGGCGGTGCCCATAATTTCATTAAAAACCCCGTTTCTTTGTTTCAAATCGCTGCTAGTATTAACTATACTTAATTTGTTCCAATAAATACTGAAAACGAAGTTTTTTCCACTTTTCGAAATTTCCGTTATATGGAAGTTGTGACGATACCTTACATCGTTATTGAGATACCTACATACGTTTTTATATATGTACATAAGTAGGCGTGGTGACGACAATTTTTCAAAATTTCATAAAAATGAAGTTTCTTAATTAAACATCTCTCTAAATATCAAATTTTAATTAATATGTTCCAATAGATAAAGAAAAAACGAAATTCTTGAATTTTTCAAAATTTCCGTTATATGAGAGGTGTTCGATGTTATGGTCAGATCGTTAAGTCGGTCAGACTCAAACCCGTTACCCGACGTTTCGTCCTGGAAACCAAATTTTCCGACTGTGGGACCAAAGATGTATTCAAAAGAATCGCTGACGGTATTATCATTCATTCATTCACCCACACGCACTTATTGACGAATTTTAGAAATTTTCTTATCATTTATTTAATTTATAATATTTTTCTATTACATACATACCGCATTATAACATTTATAACGATTAAAAGAAATTTCAAAAAAATTTAGGACTTAAAAATGATTAAAAATTTTGACTTAGTATTACCGTTAATTTTTCGAAGAATGTTTTTTTTTTGCCTAAATTCGTCAATAAGTGGGAAAAATATAGTTTTGAAATGGCTTGGCTTGGAAAACTTCAATGACAAATTTTAAATATTTGATAATATTTTGTCAATTCTGAACGGATTATTAGTTTTATTGAAAAAATCTAAAAAAAAACCTTATGACGAAACATATTGTTAATATTGTAAAAAAATCAGTGAGTAACAGCAAATAATATTCGCTTACTCATATTGGCGATTAAAATCGCCTTATAAACAAACCAACGATATTTGCATTTTGAATTACGAAGCTTTTCTAGAGATTTAAAATTGAGCTTAAATCCAAATACTCCCCACAGTTTATTTTTATAATTTTTTCTTATTTCAACATTAAACTTTTTAAGTAAATTACTAAATGCCGGTATTTAAGTAAAACGTATCCCGTGATACAAAAATGGCTTGGCACTGGCGGAAATCGGGACTCGATGTCTTACATACCTAAGTAATACAGCTTGCCTGTTTAGCTGAGTTTCTTGCTTTCGAAAGTTATGTTGGATCACCGCCGATTCGAAACTGTTGATAGTTTTATAAAAATTATAAGTTCGACGGTTTGCCATTTCCTGTCGAGGGATGATAGCTATAAGATAAAGTTGTTATATGCTTTTGATACTCCTACGAAAACTTGAATCTGGAAACCTCAACGGCAGTGTTCGATAACTAGGAATAGGAAAAGTATAATTTTTTCCTATTTTGTTAACTACATAAATTAATTTAAAAAAATGTACGCAAATACTCGTATGAAAAAATTATTTGTATTTATATTTTATATATACACACATACATGAATTTGCCTTGAACTAAGGTTATAAAAACATTTTACACAGTTTGAAACAAACTTACAAAAATGTATAAAATTAAAATAAAAATTAATTTTTTCGTGCAAGCTCTTTTCAATTTCAAATAATATTTTTACTTTCACATCATCCATCCGTAACTTCCAAATCAAAAAGCTTAAGCAAACGTTATATGGAAGAAATTGAGGAAAAGCTCAATTAGAAAATTTTCAAAAAATCAACGCCTATCTGTAACTACTTCTCACTCGCTTGTGCAAAAAAAATAGTCAACAACTTTTTTTTATATAAAAAAAATAAAATATTTTATTCAAACTTTTTAGTGTCCTAAAAATATACATTTGAAAAAAATTCTGAAATTTTCAAAGAAAAATATTCAAAACTCCGCCATTAAGACTTCATTTCTGGTTACCTCTTGGAATATAGGTGCGTCCGCGTTGACAATAGAACTCATGACAGGATCATCTGAAGTGAAAGAAAATCGTGTTTTAGTTAAGACCTTAAACTAAAATTTGGACGAAGGAAAAAAAAGTGAAAATTGGATTTTTGGCAGACCTTTTTACAAAAAAATGCCAATTTTGGTAAAATTTGGTCAATATTTTTTTATTTTTAAATAGTTGTGGTTGAAAAAAAAAATTATCCTTCGTCCAAATCCTCGCGAATTGTATCTCGAAGAACAGTGCAAAATTTCATCAATATCGGTTGAGTAGATTTCGAGAACTTTAGACAATCGATTTTGAAAACACCGTTTCTAGAAAACCGCGTTTAAAGTTTTGAGTGAGCTGCCTACCTGACTTTGAGGAGGCGCCTTCACATGGCTGTATTTCCGAAACTTTAATTCGGGTCTTCCTGAAAATCTATCATAATATTCTTGAGATGTTTTAGAAATTAATAAGACATTAAAAATAATTTATTTTTTTGAAGCTGTGAAACCCATGTAACCTCTTAAATATTCGCGGGAAGCCAAATCGCAATAATTCGAATTTTATTGTATACAACACTAAATGTCAGATTCACTATGCATTTCTTTTATTGATTTTAATTTGTATATAGTTCATGTTATTGTTGTAAATGTAGAGAAATAATTTTTTAATTGAGATGTGCGATGTCATGATTTTATGCTCAGAATTATAAGTATATACGATGTATATAAATATAGTATAATACAATGTTTTACAACTACAAAAAACATTCGTTTTGCATAAAATGATTTGTATCATTTATTGATTTCGCGTAGTCATAATCATTTTCCTGAAAACACATTTTATTTAAAATCGTTCATATTTTGTTATAAGATAATAATTAATTTCTGAAGTAAATTTTTAATTTCCTTGGTTCTTAAGGATTTAACTCAAATGCGTAGGAGGACTAAATAATTTGTTAAAAATCAGTTTTGCATCTATTTTTGAAGTTAATCAGCAGGTATTGGTATAGCAAAGTTTAAATTCCAGAAAATCAAATACCAAAATATACAATAACAATTGGGCTGCTTCGAAGAATTGGTGTGTCACATTTTCACATTTTTTTCAAAGCGCAAAATTCGCTGACTGCACTAGTCATCAGCTCTATTTTTTTAAAAAGCATCATGCCACTGGGGACAAGTACGTAGGTTTGAAACCCAACCTGGCAAGTAAAATTTAAAATGATATCATTTTTTTTCTAATTTCTGCTATGAATAAGCTTCTTAAAAAAAACCTTCCACACAAATAGTCATACCACAAATACATATTAGGAGAACACCGGCGAAACAACGAACGAATGCTGAAGCTCCAAATTTGTCTTATTATAAAATATGAAATATTAACTAGGAAATGAACTTAATATCGGAGTCGATTAAGGAAGAAGGGTTTAAATTATTGCACTTCCTTCTTGAACAAAAGCATATGTACTCGTGTGTATTGCAATATATTGAAGCTATCAAGTTTCCAGCAAGATTTTTAGAATGGTTGAATATCACGAATTACAAAAAACTTAGTGAACATTTCAGTCGCTTGAATTTAATTAGCTGCACTCAGACTAGGTATTCGCTGTCGTCCATAAATTTTTCGAAGACACCTTCTCTCCATCTCTAGGGAACATTTTTTTAAGGAAGTCATTGAAAAGAGAGAATTCAAGCCTGAAATAATTATTAGCGACGATGCTGAGCCCAAATCGAGGCATTCGTGATCGAAGAGCTTCACGTGCTATTAAGTGATATTGAAATCCAATTTCCAATCGAAATCGATCCTTTATCTAGTGCCACGATTTGACAACAGCTTTCTAAACACATATTTACGTAGATCTCTACTTTTCAAAGTTAAAACTGTCAACAGTGACGCAATCACGTTTATTTGATGGAACTAATAAGGCGGTTTGTTAAGACCGACTCTTTTTTTATAAGATTCATTGCCGATTAAAGTCTGCAGCCTAAAATATCTTCTTCAACATCAAGTTAATGAAGTTGCACGAGCAGAAATCGCCGTGTCAGCAAAATTGTTTCCAGTTCATTGACACATTGCAATTTTCGCGGTAGATGACGCAAATTGGAGGAAATCACTCGTTTTGTAGAGTGCGGAGAACACTTTCTCAATCCATTTAGCGGGGCAGCGGGTCGAACGGGAAGAGTATGAATGCGTGGAATTTTTAGAAGAGAATTAATTTTAGGATCTCACCGTCATAAAGAGATAAGGCTTGGCTACACAAAGAAGCGCACTTCCCGATTCTCCAGCCACAAGGATCCTTACTTGATACCAAATTTTTGTTCCTCTCAAAATACATACATATATGTACATATGTACATATCTACATAAATTATAAATATCATTAGGTAGATACATGAAAAATTTCGCAAAAATTAGATAAAAACTTTACTTTTGAAATTCTTCCCAGATACATTGCGCAAAGAAAAACGAAAGATGTTGAACGAACAATACACGGAATGTAGAGTTCTACCCGCCATCAATGAAACTTTTCCTCGATTTGGCCGATCCATTGCAACATTGCTTTCGCCACTTGACTTATCACTGCGCGCCTCCAATCTCATACCGATAACACCGCCCTCGACGCCCTCTCCGCCGCGGAAGCGTCAAAGATTAATGTCAGACGAGAATAACCTGTGGCGACCACACGCCATGGGCACAACTCAACTAACACCGTTAATGACGTTGCCACCAGCAACAGCAACAGCCACAACCATGCACACAGCAACAACAGCCGAATCAGCCGCCGACATTGGTAGCAATTACCTGCCTCAACTAGCTTTAAGCTATGATTGTCGTCACGACGAATTACCGACGCATCATGCAGCGTCCAGTGGATATAAAAACAATTTACACGAAATAAGAAACGGCTTTGAAGAAATTCCAGAAAGTCAAGCAACCATAATGCGACCCACTCCACATGAATGTACATTGCGGCATCAGCCATCAACGTTACAACAATCGCCACAACAAAGCCAATTGCCCATTATATGTGTGGACGATGAAACGATTGTGTTGACCGAGGACGAGGAGGAAACACTTGTCAGTTCACACGGCTACACCGAGGACTTGGATGACGAAGAAGACGATGAGGACAATGACGAAGACGAAATTGGGGTGGGGGTGGTTGGCATGGCTAATTTTAGACAAACATTGTCCGCGGATGCCAGCAGTAATCAGAGTAAGAAAAAATATTGCGAAGGCAGAGACGATGATGAGAAAGCGAATGATGAGGAGGAGGAAGAGGAGGAAGAATACGTAGACATCTTGAGCAACGATGACGATGACTTAAATCCGCTCAATAGCGTCAATTTCACGCAACGTCTGCAGAGCCAGGCGTTGGAGGAAGAGCTTGAAAAGTCTGGCAAAGTATTGACGCGCAATAAACTCACCTATGATAATGACGAGTTGCACCATCGGGCTATCGATGGGTTGGCAAAATTATTCGAGCGCGATTTTCTTGTGCCAAAGAGTGGCGAGGAGACGCATCGAAATCCTTTGGTGACCATCAAACAAACAAAATTGGCTTTGTGCGCCACAAGTGAGGCAGACTTGAATACAAGTAACAGAGTAGCAGCACATACTGAAAAGTTGCCGGTGAAGGCTAATAGTTTTGTTCGTCCTCACCATCAACGCACTCATAAATCGGAACGAAAACGCATGAAAGTGCGAAAGCACCAACTGGCACTAGACGAGGAGACTATTAGTCCCGTCTCGGGCACTATTATTCGAAAGTTGCGCGACGATGAGGAGTTGGTCGTGCGCAAAGGTGACATTGATCCGGCTTTCAATGTGGTTGAAATCACCGAAGAGGCTAAGGCGATTTTGGCTAGCATAGACAACAAAATCGGCGCTTACTTGTGCCAACTGTGCCGGACGCTGTATGATGACGCATTCCAATTGGCACAACACCGTTGTCCGCGTATTGTGCACATCGAATACAAGTGCTCCGAATGCGAGAAGGTATGTAGGTGAAGAAGAGCAATGTATAGAAGTGATATGGAGAATGAGCGATAAATATTTTATGTACGCATATGTATGTATATCGTATTCTTTGGTAGGTCTTCAATTGTCCCGCTAACTTGGCGTCACATCGACGCTGGCACAAACCCAAGTCCGAGCTAATAGCCAGCAGTGGGCAGAGCAAGAAACGGCTCTTAGCCGAGCAAACTGGTGGAGCGGGTATGAGACAAGAAAAAAGCAGCGCGGTTGATGAGGGACCAGAAGGTGTTTATCCCTGTACACAGTGTGGCAAACAATTTCGACGGTAAGTAAAAACATTAAAACATATAACTTAATAACAATAAAAACTTATTAATTTCCATATCTCACAGCCACGCCTACTTGAAAAAACATCAAGCATCCCATCAAATGCTGGAGAATCTCAAATCTTTGGATATATTCAAAAACTCTTCTGCCATCGCCAATCCGGGTTTTCCGCATCCAATGTCGCAGCCAAAGAGTCACTTCGCCTTTACCAATGCTCCGGCAACAACTACTTCACCGCGCTTACCGCACACACACGCACACACACACTTCACCTCTCCTCCTCATCCGCACGCCATCAAGCCCTATCCACAGCGCTTCAATGCATTTCACTTTCCAGCATTCGATCAACGACGTTTCTATTCGTTAGGAGAATTTTATCTCTCCCAGCACTTGGATCGTTCCTCAGCTTTCCAATACGTACAGGCGAATCATTTGCGCAACTTAACCGCTGCAGCAGGTGCCTTTGCCCCACGTCCCCAGCTTGTTACGCCACCCACCGCCTTGGCTGCAAAATGACCCAATATTGTACGTCCTGTGCCACGGATTGCACTCGGGACTACTGTTACAACAACAACCACTCTAAGCAGAGAGCTGACACAGTTACCGACAGCGCCGGGACCACCATCGGTTGATCTTGCATCATCAACTAATGGTGCATCAGCAGTCTTGGTTGGTAATAGAAACTTCAATTGGTTGGCAGAAGCGCCATCCGCGGGGGAAACAGGAACAACTGCATCGATGCCAGCGTTAACGACTTTCGGTGAAAATATTTAAGGCAATCTGTCGATGAGTGTTTTGAATGTTGCGAGAAGTGGTAGTTAGTTATGAATTTAAAATTTTTTCCTTAGCTAAACAAAATATTTACTTACATACATACATACATACATAACTGCATACACATGTATATTTATTGTAATTACTATTAATTTTGCGAATTAATAAAAAATTTAATTCAATGATTTATTCCAGTAAATAGTTCTGTTTAATGTCTAGTTTTTGTCAGTGGCGAGTTTACGATTGAAGTGACCCATTTGGAGTGCGTAAGATAAAACGTAGGACATGTAGGTTTCCTCATGAACTCCATGTATCAGATAAGAACGAGGGCCTAAAAAAAAGAAAAAGGAAGAAATTTTAGCATTAAAAAATGTTATTGTTCATAAAAGTATTCATTCTGCAAATCAAGGCGAATTCAATAAGGTGAAGTCAATAGTGAGAAGAATTTTTTTTTTTTTTTTTGTTGCTGTCGATCTTATTTCACCTTAGTGAATACGCCTTGATCCAAATATTATTTTCTGTCTAACTACTGAGGCTAAATGCAGATTGAGTCATTTCAAAACCGTTTATATTGTCTTATTCGCATTTCCTCTGACAGCTCATTTGAAACCAAGGATGCATTTTAACGTTAAATTTAACCGTTCCGAAATGTTTTCTCTTGTTTCGGTTGAAACATTTCAAAATATTATCATTAAAGCAATTGTCATAATAAATTTCATTACGTTTTTAACCGAAACGAAATGGTGGCGTTAACGTTAAAACGTTAAGAAAAACGCTGGAGATTCACTCGTCGCAAACAGAAGCGCAAACAGGCGCAAACAGAAACGCTGCATACTTTTAGGCACATTAAAATTAACGAAAACGGAAATTTTATAACGTTGCAACATTATTATAACGTTGCAACATTAACGATTTGATTTCGTTTTGATAACATGGCGCCGAAAAGCAACAAACTCATTTCGTTAAGTTAATTTTGCTCGTTAACAAAACAAAATGGTATCGTTTCGTTTGTTGAGCAGCCCTGTTTGAAACAATGTGTATTCAAATATGAGTAATGAATATATCAAAACCGTAAGTTTGCAAATTTATTTACATTGATTTAAACCATAAATACACTACTACCACTAATACCAAAAAAAAATTTGGAGTACATACATATGTATATGCATACCTACATATGTATGTGTTTGTTTAAAAAAGCGCAAATAAAGAATAGCTAAAACGTCAACGGAGTAAACATTCAAGCTTAGTCCATGCAATGAAAAAATACCAAATGTTATAATTTAAAGCATTTTATGGCCTTCAGATGTTTATGCATACTAAGCTATTCTGGTGCAGGAGAAAAGTGTTTCGAAGATGTTGCATTTTGCTGCAGCCTTTGTCGTTTGCCAGGTAAAAGTCGGCTTCATCGAAATGCTTCTCACATACTCTCACCGAATCGGAATAATTTATACTTCAATCCACATCTTCCAATGCGCAACTTTGCTGGGCACAGCATGAAAAGAAAATTGGTTTACGTTTATCTTTAAATCGTACACGATGCCATTTTTTCGTTATATTTAAAATTATTTGCTAAATTTTTTTTTTAGCTTTTTATGTATACAGCTCTCTACGGCAAATTTCTGGCGGCCTGCAGTACTGCTAGGCTAAATGCGATCCTTCCGTGGAGAAATCTTAACTACGGGCACGCAAAGGTCCTGGAAACTCTACCCGACAATCCGAGGAAGTTGGATTACACCTTACACCCTCCTTTTTCGTGCACCTGGATCCAGGATCGACGGCTGTATACACAGACGGCTCCAAGTTAAACGAAAGAGTAGGCAGCGGGATTCACTCAAATGAACTCGATCTAAACCTCAGTCTTCGTTTACCGGACCACTGTAGCGTTTTTCAGGCCGAACTAAACGCAATAATGGAAGCAGCTCGTGGCCTTACAACGTGCACCTCTTTAGAACGAGGCATCGCCATTAATTCTGACAGCCAGGCGGCTATCAAATATCTAAACTCCTACGATACAACCTCCAAGGTGGGCATTGAATGCAGAGCGGCTCTAAACCAGCAGTTGGTATGTGTATAATTTTTTCACAACACCTTTGGTTTACTTTTTTTATTTTTGAACACATTTAGGATTTAACCAATTTCATAAGGTTTGGCATAATAACGCTCTGGAATTCAGACGCTGTCAGTACTTAGCACACTGTGTTAAATACACTTTGATTTAAAAAATTCAGTTTGATAAGTCAGCAACATTTTGAATTTTCCCGCGCAGAAATTATTAGTAGACTACTGTTAAATTTTGAGCAAGCTGGGTCATTTAGTTTATGCTTGATATATGTATATTGAAAACAGACAACCTCTTGAGTTTTAACAAAAATTGAAAAAAAAGTTTATTTCGTGTGCTGGTTAAGCATTATTTTTTACGTAAAAAAATTATCACCGAAACCAAGAAAGGCTTGATAAATTCTATGAAAAGATCGTACCACCAATTTCAATCATTAGGAAGTGGTTTACTGAGTTCCGTTGTGGTCGTATCAGCACAAGTTACGCCAAACGTTAAGGCGCCCAGAAATCGTCGATATATCCATTAAATTATATTAGATGGCCGGAGAATTAAAGTGCGTGAGGTTGCTGACACTGCAGGCATCTCAACTAAGTGGGTACATGAAATTGTTCACGATTATTTGGATATGAAAAAGCTATCCGCGCGATGTGTGCCGCGATTGCTCACACTTGATCATAAGCGCGGGAGCACACGTGTGTTGTTACCAGCATATCCTCCAGATTAAGCCACATGCAACAATTTCCTATTTTCAAACCTGAAGAAATGGCGTGGTAGAGGTAGAGAGAAACAAACGGCTATTTTGAATAAGAAAAATGAAGGAATAAAAAAAATTGGAAAAACTTTGGACTAAGTGTATTAAGTTAAATGAAGATATTGTTGAGAAATTTTACCTTTTTTTTGACCAAAAAAATTATTTCTATTTAAAAAGTCACTGACTTATCAAACTGCCCTCTTATATATTGTGTTGACATTCAATTGTCAGTTGCACAAATTAGCAAAATCTTTTATCAGGGATAAAGTTTTTTTGGTGCGTTCGAAAAAATATTTCACATTACAACGCATTTTCGTTCATTATTTTGTTCAAATGCATTGAAATTTGGCATTTCGGCACTGACAATTTGTATGGAGAAATGTTTGATCTGTCCTCGCATTTCAGATTTTATACCAAAATTATGCATTTGGGTTCAATTGTATTATAAGTCAAACGGTAATGGAAGGATTACGCTCCACAGTGTCTGGTCAGTAAGGTCGTGGGGGGTTTTAATAATATTGTCTATGAATCAATGTCGAGAGTTTCTTAGCACGGAGAAACAATGTAAGACTTTTTTGATTATCGGGAAACTGCGGAGTTGAAGGCAAAGAAGTCGCAGTCGATGGCACAACGCCGAAACCGGTTTGTCTCCAAACCAAACTTGACAATGGATGACGGAAAATCGTTCCAACAAATATCAACATTCCACCCTGTCGGACAAGAAAAAGAAGAAAACAATAAAGTAAAAGTTCTTAGACAGGCCAAATTATTTGGATATTCTTTTGCTAGGAAGAACACTATTCTCTAAAATAGAGGCAAGAGATTGTACGCGATGTAGCTTGCCACACCTCAACTTAACCAAATAACTATAACACTACTTATGTACGAGTACATACGAGCATATATGTATTTGTATAATTATCAAGTAGACTGCCTAACTAACCCTTAACATAGTTAGGAAAGATTTCGGGAAAGGAAAATGCATGCCATTCCGGAATATGAAGACGCCCAGAGAGAGCACAACCAGTCTGGACGCAGGAGGAGAATGACAGATAACCAGGGAATGTAGCGATAACAAAATCTTAGAATTCTTGGCTTCATTGTGCCTATGACAGTCGAATTTTAGAAGGTTCCAGGAACGACCCGGATTTATATACGACGAATATACGTTCTTTGATTATACATACCTCTCGCATAAACCACAGTTTCCGTGGGCATATTTAACAAGCGCTCATCCACCGCCGCCTCGTTCTCATTTGCAAAATCCATCACGTTCGCCTCTACATCTACTTCAGCGCTGCTGTCGACTGCATTTCGCACATAATAGCCATTAGTGAAAACCACTAAGATAAGAGTATCATCTTCACTAAGGAAAAAATTAGCAAATATTTAGTTAATAAAATTTACTTTGACATATAGAAACTAGTACATACATACATACATACATACGAGTAAGTAGCTGTGTGAAAAATATTAGAAGCATGAAAAAGTGTCTAATTTCCTCAACTGCATATTGTGTTCTATTTAATTGTAATCAACTATTTCTAATTCAAAGATTCAAAATTTGTCCAAATTTACAATTTTAAAATTAAAAATTGGTTTATAAACGTTTGGGGTATGCATTTTTATATCCCATTCCATTCAGTGTTCCAAACAAAGTTAAGTTTTTAAGAACCACTTCGAAAATAGTTGAGGACTGAGTATTGAATTGTTTTTAAAAAAGCTGTGAACTGGTGCATATAAGTAAGATCTCAGACAGTCCCGAAATAATATACAACTTTTTTCCCGAAATAGTACTGAACAGGTCCCTAAAAGCACTGAAATAATCTCGAAATAGTCCAGAATTAGTAACGAGTTGATCCCACAAAATCGTGATTAGTCCCTTAATGGTGCTGAAGAAATATATGAACCAGTCGCGTAATGCGCTCAAATTAGTCGTGAAATAGTTTCAAATGGTCCAGACGAGTCTCGAGGTTCTTAATAACACGAAATTATACCGAACTACTCCCGAAATAGTCCTAAATAACATTGGACTATTTCATAGATGTTCTTTTGCAAGAACGATAGAATACAAGATTGCGCATTCCGGACGAAAAAAGATGTGAAGCAAAATGAGTGCAACGTCGCGAATATGAATTGAGAAAGAATAGGAGAAATTGCAAACAAAGATGTGAGGCTAGGAATTGCAAATTTTAAAGTTTTTACACGTTTCGGCACTTTCCGCAACTTATTTATATTCAAATAACTTCAATTTTGTTCCGTCTTTGATTGCAAACCTTGAAAAAAAAAAAACTGCAGAGTAGCATTGGAAGACACATTGGAGCTTAACTTGAAATCAAGTGTGCAGCTGCACTTTTATATAATTTTTATCAAATATCAAAAATAATCAATTAATAGTATTGAATTTATTCATACAAAATTGTATGTATGACAGATGATTCTGCCATATTTACTAAGAGCGAATTGTGGTTTGCGGAAGGCACAACCTCTGTATTCTCTAAATCGTGGTTGTTTTGTATACACAAAAATGAATTCTGCTGGGTTAGCGAACACTTACCTAATCTACAAATATCCTCGTTGTTGTATAGTAGTCACAGTAAAAAAAAACCTATAATGTGCAAAAAGTTAAAATTTTATCAAAAATCAATTATTTAAGTTATTACAAAGTTTGCAAGCTTAAAGTTTTTACATGAAAGCTTGCAAAATAGATTTACATCTATAAGTTATTGACTGAGCTAAACGATTTTAAAAATTATTTGAATAAAATATTTGTATTTAAATTTATCAAAACATCGTGCTGCAAATATTTTGCACACAAAGATTATTACATACATACATATGTACATAAGTAAATGTCTCATACCTATGCTTCTCCACTGTTTGCCGCACCACATCGTTCAAATGCAAAAGCGTACTCGTTTGCTCTGTCATATTTGCTGTGGATTTGACGCCACTCTCCACGACTAGCAAATATCCCTTATTCTTGCGCTTCAAAACTTCCAAAGCATTCACAAACATATCCGACAATTGTGGCATGCGCTGCCGATGCAACCCCTTCAACTGTTCCGTCGGCTGTAGATAGTTGTTGGCGAAAATGCCCATCACGTGATCGACATGAGTGCCATTCATTTCCTGCAGATCTTCATTATTTTGCAACACCGCAAATGCACGCTTCAATTTCAAGTTCAGCCTTTGCCAATCGCTTATGATGTTTCGTTCATCTCGCGAATCGCAAACTGTCTCATCGATTGGGTCCCAAGCCGTGTTGGGCGTATGGGAGACGAGCGTTTGCCTGCCACCGCCCATAATCACATTAATCCTTTGGCCCGTTTCGCCTTTGATCAGTTGCAATCCTATATCAATGCAACCAGCCACTGTAGCGGTTACCGGCACTGCTGCATCACATTCCCAAGCTGTATTGGGTGTGTGGGCGTAAAGTGCAGCCATACCCGCGCCAGTTACACGTAGCGTAGTCACAAACCCAGTACGCAAACCATTTTCTTGTGCCTGTTGCAGTAGGCTTTTCACATGGTGGCTGACATTCGCTGAGGCGCGACAGTCACGAAATGCTACGCTGGCGTCGAGACCACCGACTCGAAAGTTAGGGCGTACGCCATTAAAGATGGCACTGGCCACGGTAAGCGGATCGCAGAGGTCCGTATTACTGCAACTGTTCTGTAAACGAAAGAAAATGAAAGCGGATTTTAAACTGAAAATGTCATTTCGTTTTTAAGTTGTCACCTTCAACCTGCCCAAATGTGGAAATCGCTCCCAGCTTAGCTTCGACTGTGGTTTCTTGCGGTTTGCGAGCATTGCACGCGCTGCCGCCATCGTTTTCGTATCAATGCCGCTCGTTACAAATATGATAGCGTTACGCGCCACCTGCCTGCGCCAATTCTTCTTTAGCGCCACTTTCAACTCCTCAATGGCTTCGTCGAACCACAATTTCTGTTCCGGTGGCAGCTCGTCCTTCCAATACGGTATATTCTCTATGCTCGACACTTCGTTATCCACTTCGTAACGCATCATAAAACCAATACACATCATTGTTATGAATAGGGTGAGCAGAATTGTTGTTGCAAAACTGAATATACGCACAGTATTAAGACGCATATGACTAATAGCTGGCGCTGGTTTTTTCGTTTGCTCCATAGTTAGACTCCGATTATCTGTAGCTATGCTGGCGTGCGAAAAGTGTCTAACTGAACTTGTTGAAAGTATATCACCCATCTTTTTGCTTATCTTCTTTATCCGAATTGCTCAGAGATAATTTTGATGATATGCGCATATTATCTGTAATAATTTTTATAGTTGCATTGTTTAGATATCTCAAGGTAGAAAATGCAAATAGGCACTCCTTATAAAGGGCTACTCATTTTGTTGCTTTTGTTGTTTAAGTTGGATCATGTTGAAGACTAGATTTGTTACGCTGGTGAACAGTCAGGAGAATATTTAATCGATGCGGATAACACCATATGAAATTCACTGCATAACGATCTCCTGACAAAAATAAAATATTGCAAAATTCAAGATTTTTCATTTCATTAATTATAACTCGTCAGATAAGAGGTGGATGGAGGGTCTACAAACATATCACTGAGTTGATTTTATATCACTAAAAATAATTTGGCACTTTAAAAATAACTTTTTTACTTTTATAATTATTTATAGTATTTACTATATTGTAAAATAACATACTAAATTTCAAATAGGTATGTTTTTATCAGTGGAAATTTTCTAAAAGGTTTAAGTAGTTTTTCCTTTCCTTTCAAACGGAAAGGTTCTGATTTCAAACGATTTTTCTGTATATAAATCGATTAAAAATGTGTTTTTAATTTGCCTGCTTAATTCAAATATCTAACCTGTTTTGTCAAAATTCCAGGGATATACTTTATATAAGTACTTACGTATGTTTGTGGGTTGCATATTTACAGAAAGGTTTTCAAATATATTTTTTTTAACTATAGCATTTTGAAAATACGACCTAACAGAGTTTTTGATTAGCATGGCGTTGCCAACGCTGCTGTTTTATCTGTTGGAAAAGAGCATGAGTCATGAATTATGAGAAAAGAGAAAGAGAAATAGAGAGAGATAACAGATTACTTATCCCAGCAGGTCTATTTTATGAAGGAAGGCGAGTTTTTTATACCCGGAAAATCGAATAGCTGCTTCAGCTATTTCTATCAAATTCATTTTTGTTAATATTTGCTTCAGTATTAACTGTAGTTGAAATATTCCGTTGGTTTTTATATTTCTGCTTTTAAAAGTAATAATACTTAAGTCGACTTAGGATAAAATTGTGTTAAAATGTTAAAGACGAAACTATTTTATTTCCAAATGTTTAAAACGCTTTTACTTGAACTCAGTGCTTTCAACATAAGCGGTTATAGCATTCCATCATGGATTTCACTCTTCAAGCAATGACTCACGTTAATTTATTACTTATTATTTAACAAAAAAAAAAATAAGACATATAACGAGACAGCCGATTTAAATATCAGTATTTTTTACTACTCATGCCCTTAATATCCATAATTCCGGCTAAGCTTGAAACCCAAAATATTTTACTTATAGAAAAGCGACATAAATTAAACTAATAAGAGTATTTGAAAACAGAACCACTTTAAATAAAAATATACTTCATTTCACATACGCACGGCACTTCTTGGGGGAAGATCTGGAGTTTATAGTATTGGTATTAATGATTCACCCTTTGCAATGAACACCGTAATAAAAACGTATGTATTCTATGCGATAACAGAAATCCAAGTAGAATTATACGTCGAAGTTAATTTACAATGTTTGCAGCGATAAACTTGATTGCTGTTTATATTTTCTTCAACAAGAAATAATCGTAGATACAATTGTCATTCGACGAAATTCGGAAAAATATTGAAGTATAAATTCCACATTTTCAATTCGCCTTTTATTAAGAAGAGTTTAAAATGTCTCTTTGTGTTTCTCCTATTTTATGATATTTTATATTTGAATACAAGTGAATGTATAAGATTCTCCTTCATTGACTCGATCGTCTGAAATTTCGCATATATTAACTTTGCCATTTTAGAAAAGCAATATCGACGAAAAGCTGAGAAAATTTAATTTCGATTAACTGGCAGAACAGGTTGGTTAATTGGCTCGTTGTTAGCATTACTTAGGTCGTAGTCCTGATTCCACCAGTTCGATTTGTGGATTCATCTAATGATGCTATTGACTGGTGCAACTGTTTAGAGATCTCGCTGTCTAGACTTATCAAAGTAGGGATAGCAAAGAACCAATGCGTTACCATTCTCGCGCTAGCAGTTTTGTCAAAAGTAGACCCAATTTCGAGCTGTTCCATTTTATTTATACCATTCCACAGTGTAATATTTGGACTTTCTAGTTAGAAAAATTGTTTATGACTTGGGCCAATAAATGGATCAGTAATAAAGTAAGTTTAAGTGGACAGCCTCTGCCTTAAATTCCTCAGCGAAGGAGTTGAATTAAGTCGATTTGGTAGCTGATTCGTTACCGTATATATTCCTATGTCCAGGAATTGTTTTATAAGGTATCTTATCTTAAATTTTTTGGGTTTTCTATAACTTTATTCAAAGAAGAGGAAGAGAACCAACGACTGCTTAGTGGACAGTTTCACTAAATGAATTCCTATAGACTAATAAGAAGATTTTGAATTCAAATATGTGATTTAATATTTTTTTTCTCATAAAATTTTCTAATTTTGCTTACATGTTATCATAGCAATAACGAAAATCAGTTGAATTTTGTTCACAACAAGTATTTTATTGGTCTATTTTAAAGAAAACTGTTTTAGTTTTTTCATTGATTTTATCATATTGGGTTCAAAATACATTTTAAGAAGCTTCAGGCCCTCATAGTAAAACAAAGATATACTCTGAAAAGTATATTTTAACTAAAATTACGTTTACAACTCGAAATAATATAATTATAAAAGCAAACCAAGCTATTTAGCCAGAAATATTTTTTTTTTGTTGGAAAATTGTTTTTACTTTGTGTAAAGTCCAAATACATAGACATTTCTATATGATGAACTACATATCTTGACAACAAATGTGCAGTGTGGCTTGTTATGTTTGGGAGTTGTGGCGGAGTAGGATGGGGAGTTGTTTTTCCCAACCTCACCATAAGAAACGAGGGAATAGCAAACTTTTTGGATAGCCTTTTGAAAACAGCCAAGAATCAATATTGTTCTATGCTATTATATCATACGCCATACAGAGCACTTTTCTGTAGAACTTCTTTCTGCATGAGTAGCCTCCATCACACTTTAAAAAATAACCCCTGATCGGACAAAATCCTATACGCAGAACCGGAGAAATGTATCTATATAATGTATCTATATAAATGCAAAAAAGTACATAATACGAGTATACTGAAATTAAAAAAAAATAATGAAGAAATATTCGAATTTTTTGTTTAAAAATATAATTTCAAAAACATAGGAAAAATAACGTATATGTACCCATGCAATTATTTTAATTTTACCTTTCATGAAGATGGTATATTAACTTTGGTCCGATGTTTGTAAATACCAGAACGACCCAGCAAAAAGTATCCCGAAATTATCAATGTGATGAGTTGAGTCGATTTAGTCATGTCCGTCTGTCCGTCTGTTCGAACGCAAACTAGTCCCTCAGGTTTTGAGCTATTAGAATGTAACCGGCAGTCAGGTGCCTTTTTTTACTTTGTTAGACATTTGTCGGAACCGGCCAGATCGGACGACTATAACGTATATAGGAGCCGATTGTTCAGATATCATATTTAGCTTCATAACTCCTTCATTTAAGCAGCCAGAGGTTTGAAATTTTGCATGAATGTTCGATATTCTCATATCATATAGATCAAAGAAATATAACATATAGTTCCCATACAACTGATTGTTCAGATATTAACACGAAAACAGCTCCATTTAAGCAGGTAAAGTCTTGAAATTTTGCACAAAGAATAGTTATTATGAGACATATTTTAGCAGTGAAAATCATTAAGATCGGATAAATATAATATAAAGCTGCCATACAACCGATAGTTCAGATATTGCATTTTTGGCCATAACTCCTTCAATTAATCAGCTAAAGACTTGAAATTTTTCACAAATATTAATTATTTTGGGGACTTTAATAGGAGTCAAAATCATTAATATTGAATGGCTCTCATACAATTCTTCCATTCATAAAAAGTATGAAGCCGAAGACAACTTTTTTACTTGTTTTTATTCATTGCTGATACTGATGTCGTTAAAAATCTTACATACAAATCTTTGTTTATAACTAGAGATTTTTATCAAAAAATTCTAAATATTTCAATCCATACTGCAGAATAAGCTTTACATTATTTTTAAAGGCTACAGTCAACAAATTTAAATTTTAACATTAACATAATAATTTAACATTTCCATAATAGACAATATTATTGAGCTCGAGGCCTGTTTATAGAAGATTTTATGTGAAAAAACAACATGCAATTATTTTAATTATACCTTTCATGGAGATGGTATATTAACTTTGGTCCGGTCTTTGTAAATACCAGAACGATAAGAGTTAGACCCAGCAAAAAGTATCCCGAAATTATCAGGGTGATGAGTTGAGTCGATTTAGTCATGTCCGTCTGTCTGTCCGTCTGTCCGTCTGTTCGAACGCAAACTAGTCCTTCAGGTTTTGAGCTATTAGAATGTAACCGGCAGTCAGGTGCCTTTTTTTAATTTGTTAGACATTTGTCGGAACCGGCCAGATCGGACGACTATAATGTATATAGGAACCGATTGTTCAGATATCATATTTAGCTTCATAACTCCTTCATTTAGGCAGCCAGAGGTTTGAAATTTTGCATGAAGGTTCGATATTCTCATATCATATAGATCAAAGAAATATAACATATAGTTCCCATACAACTGATTGTTCAGATATTTCATTTAACACGAAAAAACCTCCATTTAAGCAGCTAAAGTCTTAAAATTTTGCACAAAGAATAGTTATTATGAGACATATTTTAGCAGTGAAAATCATTAAGATCGGATAAATATAATATAAAGCTACCATACAACCGATAGTTCAGATAATGCATTTTTGGCCATAACTCCTTCATTTAATCAGCTAAAGACTTGAAATTTTTCACAAATATTAATTATTTTGGGGACTTTAATAGGAGTCAAAATCATTAATATTGAATGGCTCTCATACAATTCTTCCATTCATAAAAAGTATGAAGCCGAAGACAACTTTTTTACTTGTTTTTATTCATTGCTGATACTGATGTCGTTAAAAATCTTACATACAAATCTTTGTTTATAACTAGAGATTTTTATCAAAAAATTCTAAATATTTCAATCCATACTGCAGAATAAGCTTTACATTATTTTTATAGGCTACAGTCAACAAATTTAAATTTTAACATTAACATAATAATTTAACATTTCTATAATAGACAATTTTATTGAGCTCGAGGCCAGTTTATAGAAGATTTTATGTGAAAAAACAACAACGGTTTTTAAATGGTAGACGTTATAGTACTATTTCGGTAATCGCCACATTTCCTCATCAGACTTCTTTATTTAACTAGTTATATTTATTCTTCATAACCACTTCTCCAAGGCTATGAACCAAGGAGCTCGGAGTTGCAAAGCCAACACACTATATGCTCTGCTACGATAGTCGTGTGAACTGCTGCTTTTTTGCCATTCACCCTCCCTTTTTTTCTGGCCTCGGGCTTAATAAAATTGTCAATTATTAAAATTTACAAGGCCGAAAACAACAAACATAAAACATTTCGATAAGCATTTTTAATAATAATAATTCATTTATAAATATTTTAATTGCTAAATGCGTTGAGTCGATTTAGTCATGTCCGTCTGTCTGTCCGTCTGTCCGTCTGTTCGAACGCAAACTAGTCCTTCAGGTTTTGAGCTATTAGAATGTAACCGGCAGTCAGGTGCCTTTTTTTAATTTGTTAGACATTTGTCGGAACCGGCCAGATCGGACGACTATAATGTATATAGGAACCGATTGTTCAGATATCATATTTAGCTTCATAACTCCTTCATTTAGGCAGCCAGAGGTTTGAAATTTTGCATGAAGGTTCGATATTCTCATATCATATAGATCAAAGAAATATAACATATAGTTCCCATACAACTGATTGTTCAGATATTTCATTTAACACGAAAAAACCTCCATTTAAGCAGCTAAAGTCTTAAAATTTTGCACAAAGAATAGTTATTATGAGACATATTTTAGCAGTGAAAATCATTAAGATCGGATAAATATAATATAAAGCTACCATACAACCGATAGTTCAGATAATGCATTTTTGGCCATAACTCCTTCATTTAATCAGCTAAAGACTTGAAATTTTTCACAAATATTAATTATTTTGGGGACTTTAATAGGAGTCAAAATCATTAATATTGAATGGCTCTCATACAATTCTTCCATTCATAAAAAGTATGAAGCCGAAGACAACTTTTTTACTTGTTTTTATTCATTGCTGATACTGATGTCGTTAAAAATCTTACATACAAATCTTTGTTTATAACTAGAGATTTTTATCAAAAAATTCTAAATATTTCAATCCATACTGCAGAATAAGCTTTACATTATTTTTATAGGCTACAGTCAACAAATTTAAATTTTAACATTAACATAATAATTTAACATTTCTATAATAGACAATTTTATTGAGCTCGAGGCCAGTTTATAGAAGATTTTATGTGAAAAAACAACAACGGTTTTTAAATGGTAGACGTTATAGTACTATTTCGGTAATCGCCACATTTCCTCATCAGACTTCTTTATTTAACTAGTTATATTTATTCTTCATAACCACTTCTCCAAGGCTATGAACCAAGGAGCTCGGAGTTGCAAAGCCAACACACTATATGCTCTGCTACGATAGTCGTGTGAACTGCTGCTTTTTTGCCATTCACCCTCCCTTTTTTTCTGGCCTCGGGCTTAATAAAATTGTCAATTATTAAAATTTACAAGGCCGAAAACAACAAACATAAAACATTTCGATAAGCATTTTTAATAATAATAATTCATTTATAAATATTTTAATTGCTAAATGCGTTAATTTTTATTAACCATTTGTTTCAAAATGTTCGGTAACCCGTGCTGAAATTTTAATATCATTTGGGCTATTTGTCCCTCCAAGGCACTGCAAGGAAAACAACAATACACTAGCAAAGTTCACACCTAGAGTGTGTCCAATTCACAGAAAAAGCTTGTCGAAAAATTAGGAAAAAGCGGACTTAGGTTTAATTATTATAAATGCATTTAAAAATTCATGGAATCTGTTGTTAAAAAGTAAAAGCTCGCCTGTAGCAATAACTTCAATGAATTGTTTATTGTTTACGATTTTTTTTAACTGAAAATAAAGCCGTTGCAGGTACGTTTTTTTTAAATTAAACACTCGAGTGCCTTCATCACTAAATTGTTTCTAAATTAACTGTTCGTAAGGTTATAAACTGTTTAATTTAGCAAATAAATTGTATTTTCTCGGGTATATGTCATTATACTGTATGTACATACATATATATGTATGTATGAATGTGCATTTTTTTCATAACTCCTCTAAACCTTACAAATCACATTCCTTTTTATAAGTATGAAATACTTGTCGGTAGTACCGGGAAGGGAACGATACATGACGGTAGAAGGTTTAGTGCTGATTAAAGTTGCACACTGACGGGATACAGACTTTCGATGTTTCCTCCTTGTAAAAAAAAAATATTTTTTTATGCATGTACATATGTATCTATGTATGTATATACACCCATATTTTTTTCTCCTTCCTTTGTGCCATTTTTCCGGTAATTGTCACAAATACATATGCTACAAAGCAAAAACAATTTGCGGTCAATAAAGCAACCAAAAAGAATCCAAAACCACACAATAAAAGGAAATATATTTGATTGAAATTGTCATAATAAATGATTTAGTGTGACAATTGTGTAGACACGCATACATTTACCCAGTGGGAAAATTTATGTAAGGAATTAATTTTTTTTGTAATACGATAATAGTAGCGGTTTGAGCGAAATTACGCATCCCATTGTAAGCGATTGGGTAGTAAAGATGGATGGGATTTCCTATAATGTAAACTTTCTAAAAACTTTTATAGGGTTTGCATAAAAGTCAACGCAGTTGGATCTTCTCAAACTCAAATTCTTACTATATTTTTTTTGGCATTTTCTGCATGACCAAGTGTTCCCATTTCCAACTAGGAATACAAACGAGTAACGCACACATTTAAGTATATGCCATTTATATTCATGCGCAAATAATTGTCATTCAAAGGGTCATTTATCCACCTGTGTTGTCAAAATGGACAGACGGTAAAGTGTTAGGGTGGTGTGTTCTATTTGTTTTAAATGTCACCAATTTCAATTTGTTAGAAATAAATACTTGTGTGTTTATGTGTGCATTACACGAATGTAACAGCCAAAGATACATACATATGTACAAAGGTATGTAGAAAGTAGTGGAAATAAAGCAAGTAAAGAAATTTTCGAACGAACGCAACGTAATTTTTCCATATCCAATGAACATTTTTGCAAGTTACTAAACGCAGTATAAAAACTTTAAAAGATGATTAAAGCTTATAAGATAGTGCAGGAAATCTTGATACAAACATTTGTGAAGGACTTGTATTGATAATGCTACATAAATGAAAGAGATATATGTTTCAAATGGGTGTTACATTGCATTAAACAAAGAATCTAGTAAATTTCCTAATTAATCGTACATGTATAATTAATGCTAATAATAAGCAAATTATGCTTATCTCTTTTCACTAGCTCGTCGTTATCATTCATAAAGGATATATTTAAATAAAGGAATCAAAACATGAATATACCACGCTAAATGCTGTGCTACGTTAGCCGAGTGGACTGCTGAGTTTCTCCATCTTCCTTAAACAACGTAGCACAGTATTTAGCGTGTTGGCTTTGCAACTCCGAGCTCCTTGGTTCAAAACCTTGAAGAAGTGGTTATGAAGAATAAAAATATAACTAATGAAAAATAAAGAAGTCTGATGAGGAAATGTGGTGATTTCCGAAATAGTACTATAACTTCTACCATTAAAAAACTGTTGTTGTTTTTCCAAATAAAAAAATTTTCTGCAAACTGGCCTCGAGCTCAATAAAATTGTCAATTATTAAAAATTTATAAGGCCGAAAACAACAAAAATTCGTTATTATACTAAAATTTTGCACGTGACCGTTTTTCAATATCACTTTGTAAAAATCATCGAAATCGGTTTACTATAACATATAGCTCCAATATAATAATTTGGCGATTTCACTATATACAGTGTTGTGGATATTGAAAGCAACGGCATTCAAAATATCATAGCTTGCCACGTATATTTATTTTTTTATTTTTAAACATTCAATTAAAATGCAGTCTATTGTTTGCCATAAAACATAAAAATCTAATTTTTAAACTATGTATGTAGAAAACTAAAAAAAAGTTTAACAAATTTGTTTACACTATGTAGATTTTTCAACTTTTTTCTCAGAAGTTTTAAAAATTTTTGAGTATGCAGTTTTATAGCCCATTAAATTTTAGTCCAACAATGTGAAAGTTTCAATTACATAGGTATTTGCGTTGATTTATTAGAATTTTTTCGTCAAGGATATTGCAACTTTATCTCATATAAAAATAAAGTCGCAACACCCTTGACGGAAACATGTTTAATAAATCGATGGCAGTTTCTAGCTACTTGAAATTTTCAAGATTAAAACTCAATGAACTATAAAACTGCATTATCCAAAAAAAAGTTAACACTTCTGAGAAAACAGTTTGAAATTCCATATATGTACAAATTTGTTAAACTTGTAAAGCAGGGACCTAATTTTGTGCCGATTTCGAACGGCTGATGTATTTTATGAGAAGATTTTTCATTGCAGAGGGGTGCCCGCTATTGGACAAAAAATTTCTAGGATTAAGATTTTACATACCCTGGCTGAGATTCGAACCGCGACGCAGCGACATATCGAGTAATTGCACGAACCGCTACCCAATCGACCACAGCGGTCAGGTACGTGTGGTATGTAATTTTAAAACTGGCAGAGTTATTAACAAAAAAAGTTCAAGTTTTCAAGTACCGTTATATCAAACACTGGAGCCAATCTGGCAAAACGGAGGAATCCATTAAATTAAGAAGGCCAACAGTTCAGTTAATATTTAATTTGAAAGTTTTTCAATGAATTATTTTCTTTTTCTAATTATATAATTAAGATTTATATAAAGAGCTTCTTTGCTAACAAATTCCACTAGTAAGAATTTTTCGAATATACTGTATTAATATACATTAATGCGTTGGGTATATACTCGTATGTATTAACTTTAAAAGTTCTGTGCATTTAAAAGGAAGGAGACGCATTTCGATGAGAAAAGTACGTAAATTTGTTACAATTGATTTGAAATTATTGATGATAATTGAATGTGACAGGTGCATAGATTAGTTACGTTCTGGGCATGCACACATATGTACGACTATAAATGAATTTTGTAGGGATGTCAATCCCGAAAATCCGGTACTTATTAATTATAATACTAAAATTTTTATCTAATAAACTGTTTTTGTTTTTTCACTAAAAATCTTCCATAAACTAGACTTGAGCTGAATAAAATTGTAAATTATTAAAGTTTGGTATATACATTAGGCCTCAGTAATGCAATAAACAATTTCTATAGTTTTCTATTAAACTATGAGTTAATTTCTATTTTATAAATTGTTTGTTTGTCCTGATTTAATTTGATTTCAATTCAAGTGAATGCATTAAAGATTCGTAAGGGAGTGTATCAAAAATTATGAAACGCCATGCAACATCTGTGTTATGTATGTTTTTTGATAATATGCTTGCAGAAGTTAAATGGATACAAAAATTTTAAAATTTGAAAGGAGGATAAACGGAAACCGTGCAGAAAATTTTAAGCAGATTGATTTCAAAATAATTTTATTTCACTGATTTTGATGCAAAAAGTTGTATAATAAGTCCTGTTATAATAATATAATATAATTTTGGCGCGTACACTATATAGCTCAGTGTTTGGCCGAGCTTCTCCTACCATTTGTGGTGTGCGTCTTTATATTCTATCACAAAATGGAGGGACCTACAGTTTTGTGCCGACTCCGAACGGCAGTTGTATTTAATGAGGAGCTTTTTCATGGCAGAAATGCCCTCGGAGGTTTGCAGGAAGCAGGTAATCTGCCGAGGGGTGACCGCTATTAGAAAAAACTTTTTCTATTATAAAGATTTTGCTTGCCCTGAATAAGTCCAGGTGTTAATAAAGTAAAGCATGCAATGCTCTGGGGCCTTTCAGTGGGCTATTATCATCCAACACAATGGAGATTTTCTAGAAAAATGTACAAAGACTAAAAAAATTAAATATGGAAATATCTTCCAGGCTAATGATAGTCGAATGCCCTTCTGGGGAAACTTAATCCCGAAAGATCTAAAGAACTAAAAGGCATGCCTCGAGGGAAACTGAGAATTCTCAATGGGTTTTTGAGTGGTAATTACCTGGTAAGTTATCAATTGCATAACATTAGATCCCGAAAGATCTAAAGAACTAAAAGGCATGCCTCGAGGGCATCTGAGAATTCTCACTGGGTTTTTGAGTGGTAATTGCCTGCTTAGTTATCACTTGCATAACATTGGGGTGGTCATGGAATCAATCGAGTGGGGAGTTCTAATGCATGTTATATTCAGATGTTTTAGAGAATATCTGGAAACTATCTTCCAAATTTTGGTTCATGCAAAATATATGAGTACGTAGTACGTATTACAAATATTCTTGAAGATCTTCAAGGGATATTATCCTCGTCTTAAAAACAAAAGGTATTTTAGGACGCATTGTATACCACCCTTCGAAATTAATCTGATCTAGGTGTTAATAAAGTGAACGTTCCCAATAGAAAAAATAACTATTAAAAATAAATAATAGAAGCCGTTTCTAGAATGTTGAGAAACTTATCATCGTCATAATTAACTTAATTATTGTTTCTGTGTTACATCCAAATCTTTATTGTTCAGTCATTAAAAAAGACATTCCCGCTCATAAATCCGTCACGTCTCGAAATCCCGAAATAGCTACGAACACACCTAGTTTTTATAGATACATTTGCAATTGTCTTGTTAGCAAAACACATTAGACCGCTGTCAATAAACGTTATAAACTGTTAAATCGCAATTTGTTCAATTGTTTGGATTTCGATTTGTCGAAGTTCCTACAACTGCAACAGAACTGAATGAAATGTAACAAGTTCTAGATATGTATGTAAAGATTTAAATGTCAAACATATAAATTAGCAACTGATAATTATTGCATATGTATGTATGTATGTTCGCATACATGTATGTGTATGTATTTGATGAGCAGTTATGTTTGTATATAGATATTTAGTATATATGCATAGCGACAATTATGCTTTTGCAATTTGACAAAATCAATAGCATTTGCCATAGAATTATTAATTATAGTCAGAACTAGCCACTATGTAATTACCTTTTAACTTCTGCACTGCACTTTGAACTTTGCAAAACTATGAACTTACTATCGCCTGCCTTTGCACTGCAAACTCTCGTTGTTAGGTATTTATATAAATACATATTTATACTACATACGAAAATATATGAATGTCGATTTTGCACAGCGAAATTAACAAATAAATTATTCAGCATTTACAGGTTAACTGAAATATTTAATCTCAAATAAACATCTTAATGTGCATTCAACGGGCAAACATTCGAACATACATATGTACATACTTTTATGTTCTTACATACATATCCATACATGTGTATATGTATTTTAATGAAAGCTTAACCGATTATAGCTGATTTAGGGTATGGAAAGATTTTAATGCGTTGCACATGGTGGCTGCTGTGGCCGAGTGTTATTCTAGCAATGGCAACAACAAAAAGGTCCCCGCGTTTTGGATGCAATAGTTTCCGCATGGTTGGAGCACCAGTACCTACATACATAAGTATATAAGCAAAAGATTGCAAGCACTTTTGGTCGACTTTAGCTGAAACTTGACAAAAGAATTGCCAATATAATTATTCCGCAATTCTATTTTAGGCATTCATACAAACATATGACATTACGGATGTCAATTTTTGGCATTTTAATGATCCCGGGATTTTCGATATCTGAAAACAAAATTCCGGAACAATACCGAGATCCCGAATTTCATGCAGTTTTGATTCGTAATTTTTAATTTATCAAAAAACTTTAACACTTCTGTAATCGTCCTTTTATAGTAGTATTCAAAATAATTTTAATACAAGTATAACAAAGAGGAACACTTTGTTCTTATTCATATATGTATACATATGTATACATATGTATGTATATTTATTGGTCTTTTCAATCCAAAAAAAAAAATAACGTAAAATTTGACCCACATCCAAAGTAATTTATTCTTCAAGTACAAATGTACGAGTAAATATTTGGTACAGCAGCAAATGCATATATAGTAAAATTACACAGAGCTACAAAAAAGAATGAAGTCGAAATACCTGGGAAGTTATGTTATTTTTATACCCGAGCGTACTTGTACACAAGGGTATTATAACTTTGTTCGCATAACGGTTGTTTGTAACAGCAAAAAATAATCGAAATAGATATAGATATCAATATTTATAAAATGATCAGAATGAAAAGAGAAATCGATTTAGCCCTGACTGTCTGTCCGTCCGTCTGTCCGTGGTTACAATAACTTGAGTAAAAATAAATATATCTCAATGAAATTTGGTACATAGATTGCTTTGTAGGTTGGTATTGAAAATGGTCAATATCCGTTAATAAACAAGCCTACCTCCCATATAACGGAAGTGTTTTTCGTTTTTTCGGTATCCATTAAAGCAAATTGAAATTTGGTATTTGGAGCGATTTTAAACTAAGAAATTAGGTACTTATGAAATTTTGAAAATGGGCGTTGCCAAGCCCACTTATGAACAATTTTGTGTATCTCAATAACAGTATTAGTTACCGTCACAAAATTTGGTGGATATATTTTCCTTGATATCGATAAATTTTTGAAATCGGATCATAACCCCGCCCACCTCCCATATAACGGCAATTTTGAAAAATGCAATACAAAAATACATCGCGAGCTTTTCTTACTTGTTCTTTAAGGTCTTATCGAGTAGAACGTGAATTCAATTTTGGAATTTGTCAAACACCCCCAAAATCTAGAGTTAAGCTTAAGAAATGGCTACGATTGAAAAACGTTTCGAAGTAAAAACAAAATAAATATTATGGCAGAATATTGTGCAGAACAGTGCAACGTAAAACTGACTATGCTGACCAAAGGAAAGAACGATCAAAAAAGCACTTTTGATCTATATATTTTCATTTAATAACATTTATTGGTAAACTAAGTTCGTTGTAAATTTTTGCAAAAATTTCGTTTTTATAAAAAGTTGGCCAATTTTTGAAAAGAAACATTCGTTAAACTCGTTATTAAAATTAAACATTTTTTGTTGGAATCAGACATGAAACAACGCCTGGAACAAACAGCACTCAGGCTACATGCCGTCCATTGTACTGTTTTCATATTCCTTTTAATCTGTTTGTATTAAACGTACTCTTTGAATCAAATCAAAACTTATTTAGTTTTCTTATAAAATAGTGTGTGAAAATATCGCCTAAGACAAAATAAGGAGAAAAAGGGTAACAAAGTTAATGTTTGTTGTGCAAAAACAAATAAATCTCTTCAGCTATATTAAGACATCTATATATCATTCAAAAGGTCTGAGTTTCTTCTTTCTTAAACCGTTCCTAAATTAAATTAAAAAAATGATAATTAGCTAAGATATCGGCTAATAAGTGCGCAAAAGTACGAAAAATCGGGTTTTTAAGCTTAACTCAATATTTTGGAGGTGTTTGACAAATTCCAAAATTGGATTCTCGTTCTACTCGATAAGACCTACAAGAAAAATAACATCACTTCCCAGGGTATTTTGGAGTGTCAGACTGTGTTATTTTTAATCACTGTTTGAGTTCAATATTAACAGTCCGATTAGGGTCATTGATAAATCATCATTAATTTACACGTATTCTAAATTGAATATTTACCATGTTTAATGTATTCTAATCAAAAATAAAACTGTTTTTCTTTGCTTAATTATTTATAAAAAATAGATATTTGAGAATTAAAAATTTTGAATATATGTACATATGTATATGTTTGATAATCTAAGAAGAACATAGAATGGGAACGTAAATATAATATAAAAATCAAGTAAAAATTAAATGCATCAGCCATTTTATTTTGAGCGAGGCAGAATTATAACTTTTATCAATCAAATTGCGATTTTAAAGAAATTAAAGCATTAAGTGTGTAATCCTCTAACCTGGACTTAAATTTGTTGCATTTAAAATCTGGGCTATACAGGCGATACATAATAAAAAATTTCTTTTATCAAACCTTCTGATAAATTGTATGCCATTATATTGTTGGACACTCGCTCGTTCAAACTTGTTTAAATTTATCTTTAAGACTTGGTTGGTGTTTTTAACATCGCTTTAATAGTAGCGCTAATTTTTTACTCAAGGAGGATATTCTCCAGCTCCTTTATAATGGCAGTAAAATTAAATTGATTAATTAAAAAAAGTAAACATCTGACAGGATTACCCTCTGTTGTTTGATTTTTGAAATGAGTTTATTATAAAAGTTATACTCGTAGTAGATTTCCTAATTATTATTTCTTCAGCATAAAATTTAGAGCGATCCCACATTTAAATAAGTCCATGTTGCTAGCACATTAAGCTTCAAGATAAATTTAAATTTCTATTAAATAAATTGTTTTCAACAATCACTGGACTTAAATAGACTAATCCCGGGATATTCGGGACTTAAAAAAGACCGGGAATTTGGGATCCTAGTACTCGTACATATTTTCAAACGTATCAAACTAATTGAATAATATCCAATTCTTTGTTTTGTTCCCTTTAACTTGAAGTAGCAACATGAAATTACTTATACTGTATACGTAAATGATTTTTATAAATATGTTATTTCAAAATTATTGTTTAACAGCAAACAATGTAATTAGTAATGGGGCCAAATTCAAATGTTTGTGTGAGAGAAAAAAATTACAGATTTAAAAACGCTTTTTTATTATTGCGAAAATATTAAGTTCTTCTTTAAGGATATTCAAAGTTAAATTTTAAAATATAATATTCTATTATTTTTTTTTAGATTGCTACTAACCGACAAAATTTTGACGAGACCAATGTGCTAAATATCCGGTTGGGAGTTTTTGCTTTTAAACTTTTTATAATTGTTTGAGTTTTTAATTGAAATATATAAATACTAACTTTGTGTGTTCAAAGAAAATTACTTTAAAACGTGGTTTTGAAACAGGGTTTTTTTATTCGAATTATATAAGAATTTCTTTTGAAAGCGGAGTTGAATATTATTTCTCACGGACGCTGTACAATAATAATAATCTAAGGGCGGGTTTCTTGAACACTCTGTAAAATTATCGGCGGTTAGCTAAATATACATATGTAGATTAGTATGCAGCGCATACTTATTTGATTTTTGGCCTTAACTGGCACTTATGGCCCGATCAGCGCTTAACTGCGCTTAAGAGTATAATATATGTATGTATGTATGTAGGTACTTCTTCAGATAAAAAAGAACAATATCCATGCACGTGTCGAGCTTAATTGATTTTCCACCGCGATACTCTTGCATTCGTACATTTAACTCGCTTTAAAGCTCGCGAACGAAGCTTTCCGCAATAAGCTTTTATACGCTTTCAGCAGAGAACGTATGCATATTATTAGACAAGCTTTCAACGCTAACCAGAGAACGTACGTTCTCTGCTGACATGGCGCCTGGAAACAGATGATTGCTTTCATCAAAAATAAGGTAAGGTAAACATGTTAAAAAACGGGCATATATGTATGTATGTATATAAAACATAAATTAAATATAAAACCAAGTAATTGTATTTATTAATGATGGAGGAGAAGGTAAGGATTTTTTTAACTAACACTAATCGAACACATTTTGTTAAGTTTTTATTGGCCTTTAAATGAATAATATTGTGAATTATTTTCAGAAAAACTAAATATCGGAAAAATAAGACAAAAAAACAGAAAAAAAAAATTCCAACCAAATTTAAAATTATATTTCTGTATTTTTATTTATTTTTTAAGAATTCCCAACGAAAGTACATTATATACAAAACTTAAGATAAAAAATTTTAAAAATGTTCATCAACATTTTTACCTTTTCCACGAATTTTTGAATTTTTGAATTATATACATATGTATGTAAGTATGTATTGTCATATGCATGTATGTATGTATATGTATGTACATATGTATATGTACGTAAAAATATTTTGTGCTCATGGCAATTGTGACAAAAAAATTCTCAAAATCAACAGTAACGTTTAGTCACAGGAAAATTACACATTATTATACTAAAATTTAATGGGCTTTCTAAAAAAAAATTAAAAGTTCTGAACAAAAATATGTGAAGTTTGGATGAAAATTTGTAAAATTTTTTTTTAATTATTAAAAACAATTTTTAAATGAGCTAGTAAATATTGGCGAGTGCATTGACAAATTGAATAAAGTCAGGGCTCAGCGCGCAGGTCGAAGTGTTTTTGTGCAGCGCGAGCTTTATGCAGCTTATGGAGCTTTTTACCAAAGGGTTGCGCTCACCTGCATAAATATATATATTTGTAAATAACTGTGTGCATTTATAAGAGAGCTGCAATTACTGGGCAGAGGTTACGATGCCCGCTCTCTCGTCTTACTGGCATTCGCTTTAATGGCAATGATAAATGCGATTTTGTGGGAAAAAGGTTCTGAACCAATTGAAATGCACTCGAACGCACACCAAGGCAAAGTAGGCGTTCAACTTGACTTATATACCAAATCTTGTTTCAATATATGTAGTCGTTTGTATGTACTTACAAGGCTACATACATATTTACATACATATGTACATATACATACATATTTATTTTCTACAAACACAAGCATTCAAACACACACGCAACCTTGTAATAGTCGATTTAGAAGCGAACGAATGAATTCCAACCCGGATAACGGCACTGAAACGGGCGTTCGGCCCATTGCCTCTCTAAACGATTAATGTATCTAAGCGACTGACTGACTGGCCGGCTGGCGTATTGACCCACTGACTAAGCAATTGCTGCGGTTCGGTTGGTTTACATAGTTGCCTGTGACCTTGGCCTCTAAATATTGAATTCTGGTTTGAGTGTAGGGACTCGTTCGTATTTGCTTCATATTTTTGTTTATACATATATTTTTGCTGTTGATTTTTTTTTGCGGTAAAGTATTTGCTGAAAGCCCCCTTTAATGCATTATTTCCGTTGTGATAAATTAAAAACTTCATTAACCTAATGCAAATAAGAGAAAAAACGAGCTCTAAACTGCTAGGTGTATTGTAAGTATTAAGAAAAATGGTGACAGGAAATGGAAACAGCATAAATTATTTTCTGAATCGCAAATTGCATGGAGATTTTCTTCATACGCAAGTAGATAGTTCTCAATAATATTCATACTATGCATGTATATTTGTATTTTTTTAGTGAATTCCCTAAACATCTGTTAAATTCGGCTTTGGCGTAGTTTTAGTTAAAAGTTTTAACTGTTTTTTTTTTGTAACCAATCGGTGGCTTCCCAACTTTTGTAGGTGATCTCTTAGCCGAGAGTGACCCGTCAAATCTCCTGTTTCCTCTTGGGTAGAGTATAAAGAAGCCTTTATGCCATTAGGCAACATCACCGCCGCTGTTCCTCGAGCAGGCAGTTGGACCATCGAAAACTTGTGCTACTTCTCCATTGTTATTATCTCACCTCTTTGTTCTCTTACCTGAATATCTCTTTTTAGGAGTTAGATCACATCTCCAGGAAGGCCACTGAACACTTTTGCTATAGGTTCTTCCTCTTTAATTCCTTCGATTTCCATCTGAATAGGTGAATGACATCGAACTGTCATTGACAATTAGTATCTTCCCGCTACGACATTTCTGACATTATCCGATTGATTTTCATACACTAAAAAATAGCATAGATCTCTCTTGAAAACTGCTGTAGAAGGTCTTAATGGGCACCTAGGATTTTGCTCTATGATTCATAATTGAGGTGAATTAAGTGGGAGATGGATAACTTAGATTATCGCTGAGTTTTTAAGATAACACTTTTTCTTGTCGAAGCCCTTCTATCGCGAAGCTCAGAAGCCCATGGTAATATGAAGTGGCTCGAGTTCAAGAACCATCGTAGCCAGTGTAATTCTGCAATCCCAACAAAAACCCCATAAAGACAAGTATCAAAATTTAATACAACCAATTTTCATAAATTTTTAAAACTTCTTTCTTAGAAGCTTTTGAAAACTTTTAAGTATGCTGTTGTAAAGTACATTCAATTTAAGAATAATTGTGTACATGTTTTAAAAACCTAACCTTTGCCCCTAATTTTTAAGAATTTTTGCCGCATTTGCTTCCATACATAGCCTAAACCAAATTTATTTGTACGGTGTATAACTAAGTAATGTCGTTTTTTTTTTCTTAAAAAAAAACACGTTTAATTCAAGAGTTAAAGGAAAAGGAAAGAATCGTTTATTCAAAGTATGCTCCCTCGCTTTTCACACGTTTTTCCCATCTTTCTGGCAATTTGTGAATTCCGCGCCAATAGAAGTCTTTGGGTTTTTCGGCAAACCAATTATCAAGCCAAATTATTACATTTTCGTAAGAATCGAAGCGCTGCTCAACGAGTGCGTGTCCCATCGATGCGAACAAGTGGTAATCGGACGGAGCCAGGTCAGGTGAGTAGGCCGCATGCGCGAGCACTTCTCAATTGAGCGCTGCCAACATGTCGCGAACCGGTCTTGCCGTATGTGATGAAGCGTTGTCATGCAGGAAAATTACTTTTTGTAGCCTTTTTCGATATTGCGGCCGTTTTTTCTGCAGCTGACGCTCGATTAGCGCGAAACTTTGGTGGTATGACAGTTGAGGTTGACGCTTCACACCATTGTGTATAACAACAAGTGAGATATCTTTTTTGACAGTTGCTTTTGACAGGATACCTAAGATGGCGTTTGACAGGGTACCTAAGCTGGCCGCCAATATGTCGACAATTACGAATGGCCCGAAGTTGGAAAAAGCTGATCTAAAAATATTTTGGGGGGGGGGTTTCAATTTTTTAGGATATTTTACATATTTTGAGATATTCGATTAATATCCATTATAAACATAGATATAATAATAATGGGTAAAATGTTAAATGCATTTTTTTAAAGCCATCGAAAGGCTATGATATCATTTGAATCAGTAGAATCATAAAACGTCAAGGGTTTAAAGTGCTTCATCGATTCTCTTTTTCTTTGCCAAAATATCTAGGTCACTAGTAACCTCAATATCTCGAGATACGTCTTCAATCTCCGTAAAATAGAAAAGGACCGTTCACTCTGAGCCACCGTGACTGGCAACGTAACACTGATTTCAAAAATTCGTTAAATGTGTTTGTAAAATTGCATATTACGAAGGCGGTTTGATAAGTCATAAACTTTTAGAATAAAATATACTTTTCGGCAAAAAAGCATTCTTTGTATTCCAGTTACTGGGTAATAATTTTTAATTTTTTTTGTCTAGAGTGAGTTTTTGTGTGTGCTACAAATTTGAAAACACGGTTGAAATTTTCTGAGACTCCCGATTTTTTGGGGGGAATCCAGACACCCAGAACCCCTCCCCTGTATCCGCCCCTGCATTCGGGTAAAATATACGAGGAACGCCAGGGTTGCGAATTTACTTTGCAAAAACAGGTGATCTCAGCTGTTCCAAATTTTGACGTTTATCGAAAAGATATCTCACTTGTTATCATACACAATGCTTCACACTCTCAAAGATTTATGTCATTCGATAAATACTCTCAATTCAGATCCATCACTTGTGAGTTAGAAAAACACAGAGCAAATTTATTGAACTGAGTTCTATTAGACTGTCAAAGAAATAAAGGTTTAACACGAAGGCTCAATCCAGTCTAACACAGAGATGATACTCAATCGTCTCCACCATTCTGCAGTCCCCCGACCTTTGCCCCGACTCTAGTGCTGCTAGTTCTGCTTTTTTCAAACTGAATAAAAAAGCCAATCAAAGCGAATGGGGCTTGAGGTGAACAAGTGGAAATATAAAATCAGCGCGTTTACGTCGGGGCACCCACAACGATGTTGGCACTTATAACTTTAAAAACGTGGAGGATTTAATTTTCTTAATAGCCGCAAATAATAACGTCAGCCTAGAAATCTAACAAATTCCACTTTGGACCACAAATAATTAAATACAATACCATACCACTAGCGGCCGATCACATTTCTCAAGGAAAGTAAACAAAATATATTTTTTTTATAGGTTTACGTTGTTGACAGAAGTTTAATCAATAAACTACCAAAAAACAGCTAAAAAAAATTGATTTTGTTAACCTTTTACATTTGTTTACTTTTACTTGAGAATTTTCAAAATCGACATAACTAATTCGTTGCATCGTGACTTTGGACTTAGTAGGCAAATGAGCTATAAAATAATCTCTGTCAGCTAAAACCGCACTTTATGATATAAACCGCTTTGGCTCCGACTTTAATTCGTTAAAGTTTGGAATTAATATTCCTAGAGATATGAGCTTAAAGACTACTGTTGCCTGATTGTTCGGTTGTTTTGTTACAATTTTTAAACAAGATATGTAGTTGTGAAAGAGCAGGTTTTGGTTTTTTTCTAATTCTGCAAGATTTTTTTCATACTATTATACTATGTGAACTTAGCACACATTCTTAGGGTGGTAGGTGCCAACAAAACAGAGAGTCTTTGGGTACTTTCGGATGCTTATGTAGATACATACATACTAGGGTGGTTAACTCGGTTGTTTCAAATCGGTTTTCTCCCATTTTTTCACGATTTATTGTACGGTTTTTTTTGAAATCTGGATTTTTCGAATATCGAATAAATCGGTTTTTTTAATCTCCCAAACCGGTTTTTTTTGTAGATAAGACTTATTCGAAATTCAAATAATTTGTAGAAAGAACGCAGCAAATATATTTTAGAAGATTTTATTTATTTAGACAAATGTATAAGAGGAAAAATTGTACAACGCCTTTTTGACAACAAGTCCTTCTAGCTCGCACAATTTGCTAAATGTGAAATAAATTAATTTGGTATAATCTTAAGTTTTAAAATTTGAGACTATGTATGAGTTGTATATTATTGCCTTTCCTCGCTTTTACGTTTTTATTTTTATGTTTTGTCTTAATTTTGGTGACCTGCTTATTACCTGGTCATAATTAAGAGACTTTATTATGAGACTGGAGGCTTTATTTTGATACCAATTAATCACAACTGGTCTAAAATTGTGACTATATTTAGCCCTCCAAAGATTTTCTTTTTTTTCTGGGAACAAGAACCAGGTTACCCGGTTTTTTCTTGATTTAAAAATTAAAAACCGGGTTTTTCCAAATTGCCATTTTTCAAATAATTCGAAAACCGGTTTTACAAAAAGTCGCATAATCGAACACCCTGCTACATACACATAAACATGTATGTATAGATATATAAAAATATCGATTCGAACGAGATTCAGCGAGAAGCGCAACAAGGTGCGCCTGTAGGTACACTTGCTTTCAGCTGACAACTAACACTCAAGCACAAAAATAAAATTTTTTCATTGAAATAGTTCTTTTTTTTTAGAGAAATTATACGGCGCGCGTGTACCTTCATATTTGTGAGTAGCTAAACTTTATGCAGCCAAGTCATGGAGCTGCTTCATGTAGGCCTGTATGTGTACGAGTATGTATCTACAATGATGAACTCGAACTTATACGTACATATACATATGTACATATATACATACATATGTATGTGTATGTACATATGAATTGGTGTATGAACCCTGCCGGCAACTCAGCTTATTTGTAATACATTTAAAACTAACTATTTTGCAACTAGTTGTGGTTATTGGTGGCTATTTTAACACGGCGATGTCCGAGCCGCTTGTCAATTGTTCGACTCTGCACGACTTTTCATGACTTAAAGTTAGCTGAATAGAAGTTAGAAGTTATTTAGTTGACTAGAAATTGCCCTAATTAAAATCAGTTATCAGGGAGCTAACTACTTACTTACTCACATCTAAAAAAAAACTGCAACAAAATTATAAAGTAACTATTTGCTTTTTGTGGCCGCTGTGGTCGAGTGTGTAAGGGTGCGTGCTATAACTAGATATGCCGCTGAGTTCGAGATTCGCATCTCAGCCAGGCAGAATAAAATCTAAATCATAGAAAACATTTTTCCTTATAGCGGTCACCACTCGGCAGACTATGGCAAACCTCCTAAGGTATTTCTGCCATGACAAAGCTTTTCATAAATTCATCTGCCGTTTGGAGTTGGCACAATAATATAAAGACGCACACCACAAATGATAGGATAAGCTCGGCCAAACACTTAACTATATAGTGTAAGCGCCAAATTAACTGGATATTCAAAGAATTATTTTCATTCAAATAACTTTAGTATCGATAAAACATGTGTCGACCATGTAAATGCGTCAATCAGCAAGTCGTATTATGTACTCAGACATCTTTGGAAGACAGCAGCCTATATACTTTCGGACATAAAACTTAAGCTAGTCAAAACGCTATTGGTGCCTATAATATCTTACCAAGAGTGTGTATTTGGTTGCCTGGACAAGGCCTCCATGAAAAAGCTACAATTACTAAATAATAATACTGCTAGATATATATACATATATGAAACGAAAATTTGACCACATTTCTGAGTTATCTATACAAATCCTTGGCTGTAGCTTATCTGCATTTTTTGACCGTCGCTTATTGTTATTTATACACAAGATAATCTACACACGTTGTCCGAGTTATCTCTTCTTTAAATTAACCTTTGCGCAGTCAACTCGTACATGCAACCTTATAGTCCCACAATATAGGTATTCAGGTACCTCCAGAATGTTTTTCGTTAGAGCTGTTCAGTTATGGAACTCTATACCCAATAAATTAAAACTGGAATCAAATCTAAGGCAGTTCAAATTGGCAATTTATTCTATATTCTTACTCTAAGTCTTAATATTTCTATATATTTTTAATCGCTTTTCTTCCTTTCAAATTTCTGCTACCATATGTACACTACATTAAGTCCTATATTGTTTAAAATAAATAGTTTTAAAGTATTCACTTTTATACTTAAGTAATTTTTGTGATTATTACACGTTAAAAGACTATGTCTTACTTGTGTCTAAATAATAAATAAATAAAAATTAAATTTTGTGTTATGTGTACATAAAACATGTAACATAAATTAACATAACAAATGTTACATAAATTAACATTAACAAACAAAAAGAAACTTAAATTAAAGATACGAAAAATATTTATGCATATTCATATGTGCAAAATCTAATATTTTTCATAAAAAAAAGGAATTTAAAAGTTATTACTAAATCATCTAATTTTTATATTTAATATTTCTTTTTAGATTTTAGCAATCCCATTCGTAGGGATAATTGTTTTCTTATTGTTTTTTTTTTTTGTTAATTTTAATACATTCCACATGGATGTTACGTTTTCTTTTTATAATTTTAAGTGCACCTCTGATGTCCTTTTCCACCTCATTGGAGCCAAGCGTTCGTCAGGCATCTATTTAAAATATAAATAATAATAATTACGCAATATGAATTAAATATATATTTAATGTAGATATTAGTTACCCATTAAAGCTCGGAAAAATGTTTTAGAGTCATTTAACCATTTCTTGCCGTGGATTCCATCCATATTTATTTATGTACAGACCCTCATTGAAATGACCTCAGTTAAAGTTTTTGATAGGCGTTTTTTTATGGTAATAATGACTTCATCTTATTTACCTGTACAAAACAGTAATTGAGTGAGTTCAAAAAAAGTTATTATGGCACTCATGCAAGAGCTATAACATTTGTAAAAAACATTTAGACAACTTACATAAAGCTCATGATTGTCCTCACATATCGTGTTGTTCAGCTCAATTAAATCATCAATACTTCCTATAGGGAAAACAGCCAACACTTTCTGCTCAGTCACAACCACAACTATTTTTAACATTTTCACCTTTTCTTTTTTTTAACTGCGTGCACGTGTACTGGTTTTTTAAATTACAAACACAAAATGAAAAATATGTACGTAAAACTACTAAAAAACAAAATTTTCAAAAACAAGGGAACATAGGAGTGTTCTCGAAGTCAAAATGCGTTCTTGTTCGCAAAAACTTGCAAGAAACTTGCAAAGTAGGGGAAATCGATAGAGCGAATTGACATTTCATTTTGAGGGGAAGTTAATAATTTTTACAGGACAAACTTTTGTCAGCAAAAACTTGCAAGTAGGAAAAACAGCTGATCTCAAGCAAACGAGACAACGAAAAAATTCAATTTACTTAGTGAAATTATAAAATAAAGTAGTTTACAATGGAAAATGTCAGTAATTATATTATGTGTATAAAGTGTATTGAGTTAATTCTATTATACATACTTATGTATTAGGAATCAGGCTATATTCCACTTGTGTGTGATGGAAGTTTTCCGGAACCGTCGCTTGCAGCCACAGCTGCTAATCCTTAAATCTTTAACTTCTAAATTCTCGTTTTGCACAAAGCAATTGATGCAGATGGAAGTAGGAGAAAAGCAAAAAACATAAGAAAAAATATCATTGCTAATGCCATTGTCATATTGATGGAATCAAGTTCATCGGATATTGCAAGAAATTGTGTTAAGAATTACGTAGAGCTAACAGTGCCGACGTACACCGAGCAAGAGTTCCGAACACATTTTCGATTTTCCAGAAGTTTGTTTGAAAGCCTAAGCCAGAGTTTCATGCTTTCGGAATACTACTGCACACTAAGAGTGGACAAACGAATTTCAGAAAGGGTGCATTTGCAGGTTTTCTGTGGTTTACTGGGCATTAGGCTTGCAGTTACAGAGATTTAGTTAATCGTTTTAATCTTGCTCTGTCAGCAATTTGTAATATTATTACAATGTTTATAATGTAATGTTTGAACCTTTCGAAATTATCCAGTAGAACAACGAATGGTAAAATCTTTTTCGATTTCCATGCTTAATCCTTATTTTATATTTTTTTGCGCCACAAATGAAATCAGCAGTTCCTATAACTTGCATGTGTTTAGTGGTTTTGCATACTTGTACTTTTTGGGATATTTTTCGCTCTGAGAGCGAATGTTGTCAAATTCTAAGAAATTTCTGCACTGGATAATTTCAACTGGAAAAGTACGAGTACAGACCTCATGTCGCTACACAGAAAAGCATGCTTCGATTTTGTAATTAAAATATAGTTTTCGTTTTTTTTTCGTAGTCGACTACCGAATTGCTTATTGGGTAGATAAAACATATGAGCGCGTTTTTATTCAATAAAGCTGTGTGTGTTGGTGGGGTAAAGAGCCTACGAAGCGAGATACAATACTTTCATACATTTCTACTAATCTTTTATTGTATATAATATGGTATGCCTACGAAACTCTGTATATAGCGTTGCAGCTGCATGTGATTTAAAAAAAGTTCATACACACATACATACATATACATGTATATTTAGTTGTGTGCGTGTTTGTTAGCTGCATGTATGCGCATTTTTATGATGGCCTTGAACATGAACTGCAATTTTGCAATTTTCACAACCAACTATCGAGCGATTTTCTGACACAACAGCAGTTTTATTGTTCTTTACCCCAGCTGCGCAAGGAAGCTCTTGTGCGCTCGTACTTTTATTCTCTCGTTTTCGTTCTCTATCTCATTCTGGGAGTACACCCGGTTGCCTAAGCAGTGAAGCAATAGAAATGCATTGAAGACGTGTCAAAAGAAAAGCAACCAAGAAGGTAGTTGTGAAAAGCACGAAAGCGCATTCGGCCGATGGCAGAGTTGCCATTTATTTCCGATTAAGTATATGTAAATTATATATTGAAAATTTTGATCGTTTTTTTTTAAGATTGTTCTTCGATTCCCGAGTAAAGCTTGGGATCCACATGCAGTGTGTGTTCTGTATAATTTACCAGGACCTAAGTAAAGAGCTGGGCACGAAATTTATACAAAAAGTTAATTTATTTTCCTCTCAGTCGACAAATTAAATTTTTCAAATTATTTCAGCAATAAAAAAAAGTTCAGTTAGGAAGTAAAATCAAACTTAAATATATGTAGTTTTCTCGTACTGTTTTCTTCGTTTCAATTTGCACATCGGTTGAGTCGTTTTCAGCAGCTTAAAGGTAATATAGAGATAATTTTCTCACTAGAGATTTTGGGATAAGTCCGCTTCTTGCCACGCATTTCGGCTTTTTTGCGTTCAGTGAACAGGTGATTACAGGCCAGTAACGTCGCATTCGTCAAAATTGGAACGGCTCAAAAGACCGTGGTAACGACCAACATTTCAATAAAAACATTGTCTGCAGAAATTGACTGTTAGATTCATAACAAATTAGGCGTTCGAATGAAATTACTTTTCGATAGAAAGTACAGAGCAACGAACTTGACCTTGAATGATCGTGGTTGGTTAGTTGGTTTGGGTGGATTGTCATCCTAGTAACAAACAATAAGTATATTTGCCATTTTGATTCCACATCTCGTGTAGCCTACAGCCATTTTGCAGTTTTTATGAATTGCAGTACATCATTCAAATAGAGGCGGCTGCACTCTGAAATACTCTGCAGGAATGGTAAGCCCAGTGCCCTTAATCTCATTCTAGCGAGGGCCGGGTACTCGAAAGTGCTCAACTTTCTTGCTTTGAGCCTGAATCCTCGCAGCTTCGGCAGAACCTGTTTAAGCGTACGCCTCTCCGATCGGCATGTACCCCTCCCGGCCAGTACTCTATGCAGACAGCTGTGAGTTTGTACATATTTCATTGCTCATTCTTAAAAGAACTATAGGACACCCAGAACTGCCGGGTAATCTTGTAAGATTCTTTACTACTTCATCTGTGTCTGGCTTTTTTGTGGGGAAAATCGGAAATTCTGCCCTTGATTTTCTTGTGCGTCAAAAATTTTATTTATTAATAATTTCGGTCCTATTCTTCTTTTAATTATATTCTCTTCTCAAAGTACACCTTTTGGCAGATTTTGGGTGGAATGCTTTAGGCCTGTTTGGAAGAAAATATTATTATTTTGTTGGTGCGGCAACACTGTATGTTATCGCTTTTACCTTTCATTATTGTTATATTTACTCAGTGCCGGGGCAACTCTGCCAGCGTATGCGCGTACCTACTACAAATATACTAAACTAACCTAAAAAATTGTTTTTTCCAAAATCGTAAAATTTGGTATTTTAACAACGTTCACAAAATTCAAAAGGATATGAACTCAAACAAAGGATCTACATATGTCAGATAGGCAAATGCTTTTAGGCAAGGGTCTTGCAAGACTTAGAGAATCCCTTATTATAGTTAATATTAAATAGGATAAAATATTTAATATAAATAGTTTATATTAAAAAATGGTTAAATAAGCAATTTCTTATTGTATTTGAAGTCTCCTGTACATACAAGCCACACATCCCCGACACCGCGACCATCATTAGCATTGCAAAGCCTTACATATATGTATTTGCTTTTGGCTTAAATATCTATTTATGGTAGATGTATGTATTTACATACATACATACATAAATACTTGTGTACACATTTTTTGTTGTTTGCCACTTTGCAGCCGATTGCATTGCACTGCAGTTAGCAACAGCACAACCACATTAACCACACCAACCACAACGCTGCCAACGCTACCAACGTAACAACCCCATCTTCCCCTTCCTTTTTATAAACTCAATCTCGCACACTGTCAAACTGAAATGTCAGTTTGTTTGAAGGTCAACGAAAATAAAAAAGAGCAAAAAGAATATGAAAACGAAAACGCTGACTAAAATCGATTGTGACTGAACGTGGTTGTTGTTATTGCTGCTGCTTATCGCACACTGGGGCAGTAGGTGGCATGCAGGCACTTAATTAAATTTCACACGAATATCCATACATACTAGGGATGTCAATTTTAGGCATTTTCTTGATCCCGGTATTTTCGAGATTTGTAAACGAAATCTCGGGACAATCCCGGGATCCCGAATTTCACGAAGTTTTGATTCGTAATTTTAAATTTGCCAGAAAATGAAACACTTCTGTAATTACGATTATAATCGTTGTATTATAGAAGTATACAAAATAACATTAATATAACAAAGAAGAACGATTTGTTGTAAATCATGTATGTATGTATTTATTGGTCTTTTCAAGAAAAAAAGGAAGTAAACGTAAATTTTGACACACATACAAAATAATTTTAACTTCAAGTACAAATATAGATACTTGGTACAGAAGCAAATACAATTACATAAAGTAAAATCATTTTTAATCACTGCTTGAGACCAATATTAAATATTAATATATTACCATTCAGTAATAAAAGAAACATTTCAATTAAAAATTAAATACATCACCAATTCCATTTTGAGCGAGGCGTAATTATTTCTTATTTTGACCAAAATGCAATCTCAAAGAAATAAAAGCTTTAAGTGTGTTATCCTCCAACCTGGACCTCAATTTGCCTAAATCGCCCCATTACAAAAACTACCAATTTACTTTACCAAGCCTTCTGATAAATTTTATGCCTTTCGATTATCGGACAATTTCGAGCTGCTCGTTAAAACTTGGTGCAATTTATCTTTGAGACTTCCTGCCTTATCGACTTCAGACACGTCGTCGTTAATTCTATTAACATTGCTTTCATAGTGAGCCTATTTTTCTACTCGAGTGGGATATTCTTTAGCTCAGTTTTAATGGCAAGGACAAAACAAAACCTTAAAATAGATAACAAGCTGTGTTATTTGTCGATTTTGAACTCTCGAAAGGAGTTGTTTGACATTTGAAAGGGGAGTTTTTAAGAATGTTACAAAATTGAAAAAATATATGAGATTTCGGGATCCGGGGATTGACATGCCTAATACATACACACATACATACATACGTACGTACATGATGTGGGCAGATTTTAACAAAGTATGAGCATAACTGTGTTATTGCACTATTGGTACGCCGATTGGCGTAGAGTTAAACAAAATATATTTACAAAGTTCTCATATTTACCGAAAACCTGCATCTTTTAACAGCGTCAGCAATTCCGGACCTACCTCTACAAAATTTTGTTCAAACTTTTGGTTATGCAAGTGCATATCCATGTGCCAACATTTATACGTACCATACATTTACATAAATACTCGATTTCGTTATTTTTTATTTCTATTTTGGTTTCATTAAGAACTATCATGTGTACATATGTACCTATGTTACATATGAAGGTACATTTAATACAATTGGTTGGTGCAAGCACAATTTGCTACTGATATATTATTTAAATTTTAAGCGCCTCTAAATAATGCTGAAATATGTTGGAGAATTTTGTAACCAGCATAGTTTTTTTTTAGTTGCATAATGTATTGAAATACAATAAATGATGCCTTTCTACTCGTTTTAACAAAAAAAAATTTATTTTAATTCTATGAGATTCATAAATACTTAAACCTTTTCTTTTCGGGAAGTTGTTGTAACAGTAACAGCAAATATGTACATTTATTATTCAACAAACTTGATTTTCACATATTTATGTTTATGTCTAAACCTTTGAATTATTTTCCAAAAATACATGGTGACCCCAGCGATCGGCTTTCCTGATATTTTGTTAAATTTTGCGCATTGCATTCCCGTTGTGTCGATTTTTGTCAGTTCTCTTTTGATTTTTAAAATTAAAGAATCAATGCATTTTCATTTTTAAATTGGCCCCAAAATGTTTCGATCAGCCTTAACTGAGGTACATACATAGATTTGGAGGACTCCCTATGCTTGGATACAACATCAATATTAAATTTTTTCAAAAGAAGTGAATGTTGCTTTGGCAGACGCCAAATCTGGTCAAGAAATTGTTTTGTCATTCTTATCATACTTTCCAATAAAGCTTTTAAGTTGTAGAAGGCATTTATCTACATAAACATTCGCATTTACAGCTAAACCAGTTTTAAAGAGACTTGCTTCGGAAATTTAGTTTTTGTTGTTTGGGTAACACTTACAACTGTTTTGACAATAGGAAGTTTAAAATAATATTTTTGCGTACGCTCATTGCCCTCGGCTGTGAAATAACTTTCGTCGCCCATAATATCAATTGTGGATAATTTTGTTGAGGATTTTTCGCACACTTCATTATTCCTTTGTCCTGCTTTATCACTTACTTTAAATTTTTGTGCTAGCGTGCGATACGATTTGGCCGTTCGACCTGCGATTTCACTTTTCAATTTGGCCCATATTTTTTGGTTTGTTCGGATTGTCAAACAAACATTTACATATTAATTTTCAATGTTCAATTTCGTTTAATGATATGATGGCGACTGTGTTGTAAATAAAAATCGAATTTTTTGGGAAATTATTATTCTAGTAGTAGATTTACTTTTCACTTGTTTTTTTTTTCTCCGATTTACTGTTGAATTTTTTTTTTTAAGATTTTTGAAAAGTGTTCGTATTTCATTCCGCATACGTTATTCACTTAACATCAATTCATGTAATATTCACGTCTGTGGTCTCCTGATCCCGAATCCCATGGATCATTACTCTCATTATTACTGATTCTCTTATTGTCAGCAACACAAGTAAAACAAAATTTCTTACAAAATTTAAGTTTTAATACATAAAATTATACATCAAATTAAAGGTATTTTTATGGGCTTTAAGACAAATTTATTTTTACATACTATTAATTACGTATTTTTTTAAGAAAAATATAGTTTTTTATAAAAAAAATGTGCGTTTTTTCAGTTTTTGTTATTTTTCTGAAAATATATATATAATTTATATAAACATATGCATATCAAATAAAAGGTCTTTTAATTATCTTTTTAACGATACCAATATTGTGAAGAACAGTTTTTAAAATATTAGCTTTTCAAAATATTGAAATTTCCCCCTTTAACCCTCCCTAACACCCCTCCTATTACTTTGCACCAAAAAAAAAAATATACCACCAAAATCGGTAAAAAGGGGCGGACCACGCCCACTTTTTTTTTTCTAGCTCAATGGTCGGTATTCTTTACTTCAGCCAAGAAACGTTACCATGCTACTTATAAAAAAACGTCTGTAAGTATCTCAACAACGATGTAAGGTAACGTAACAAAATTTGGTGAACATATTGTCCTTGATACCATTAGCATTCCAATCGGACAACTTCGATATAACGGAAATTTTGAAAAATACAAAAAACTTCGTTTTTCAGTATTTATTGGAAGAAATTGAGTGAAGTTTAATACATACTAGCTGCGATTTGAAACAAAGAAATTTTATGAAATTATGGGCACCGACCATGCAAAAATATATCGCGAGTATTTTAAAAACAAATTGTTTTATTTTTAAGTCATATTCAGTCCTTCAGTATGGTCAAAACCTCAACCAATTTGAGACAACACGCCTAGCTCCCAAACAAAAATATATCTTTAAAATAGCGAAATAGTGAAATTTCAACATCTATTAGAACCAAATGGCTCAAAACTAAAATTTGAAAATTGATTTAAATAATTTTTTGAAAAAAGATCGAAGCCACGTTCACTTATAATACAATTTTTGTATCTTAATAACCATTCTACTAAATATATATTACCCTTGAAACTTTTATAAACTTATTTTAGCCACACTCACCTCGAAAAATGCAAAACCTGCGGCATTACCGTGATTACTTGATACCAATTGTATGCTAGGTATTGAAGATTGAGTTTAATTTATTATAAAATAACTTCGCACGATCTATTTAAGAAATATGGAACAATGGCAAAATCGGACTAAAACTTCGGTAAACGAATTTTTCGAAATTGTGAAAATATTCGAGAGAAAGATTTTTCGAATTATTTATGAACCTTTATGTCTTTGCGACGGTGAATACAGCAGACGATGGAACGATGAGCTGTACGTGCTTTGTACATAGATATAGTGCTGTGAAGATCCAGCTAGGTCATATTGTTCGAATGGGCGGAAAAGATCGAGCTCTGAAAGTATATTAAGTGGTGCTTGCTTTGGGTTTCAGAGGTAATGGAGGGCTGGGAAAAATTAACAGTAAAGCACAACACCGACATCGGGTTTTCTTAAAAGTTAGTTTGACAAGGGATGACGGATAATCGCTCAAAAATTCAATTGATTCCTACTCTGTCGGAAACGTCAACAACAAAAAAGAAAGCTTTTACCCAAGTAGGGGGCACAATAGATCTTAAGATACAGATTTGTGAGGGTTGACTTTTTTTTTTGTAACAAAAAGGGGCTTCTATAGTTTTATGCAACGAAAATAACTAATCCTGATTGTAATACAAAATTATTGTTTCGTGATCGACAACGAAATTTTAATGTGTGGCCGATGAAACAATAGTTTTTGTATATCCTTATGTTCGAAAGCAGCGGCTGGCAACTTCATCATCTTTCGAAAGTTAGGGTGCCGTATAACTAGTTAGTAGCAAAAATCAATAATATTGCTTTGAAATTTCAAATAAAATAGACTGATGAATAATTTTTGAGCATTTTAACTGAATTGAGGTGGGACAGAGCTTTAAACGTCAGCTCTGTCAATGAGTATTTGCATATGTACATAAATACGCAACCTTCACTCTCTTCAAAAGTGGGTGGGTGTTGGCGATAAGCGGGCGGGTTTCTCATTCGGTAAATGTAAAATCCCTTAACGCTTTTTGTAGATGTATACACATATTCCGGGGCGATGTGCAGCTGACGATGGTGAATCATGACGGTTATAAAAGACGAAGCTTGGGTTAGAGAAATTGGTATAAATATGTACACTAATACATACATACACATTTATGCATACAGGGAATACTGAGAAACTGAATGAATGAGAGTGAGAGTGTGCGCAGCAAAGAATAGGAGATAAAAATGATTTTTATTTGTGCAATTTTATTTAGTTTAGTAGGTACATATGTACCTACATAACAACTTGAAGCAATTAGATATAAACGTACAAAGATTATTAGTATGCAATGTGTAGAGAGGGTGACAAATACGAATGCAATATTGAAGACGACTTTGTATGTATGTATGTATGTATATAAGAACTAGCAAACAGGGCTAACATATGACAAAACTAAAACGAGATCATGACTCAATAATGTAAGGTTGTGTTGATCAGGCAACAACAAAATATCCCGTTTGACGACTATTCTACCTTATGTCACAAACGGCTGCTTTGCTTTGTTTATGTATAAGAGTGTTCGCGGTGCTGATAATTGTTACGAATTGTTACGAAATATCAAGATTTCTGCCAATCGCGTTCGCAGTGACCAAAAAATTTGCAAGGAAGAGGAAATTGAGAGCGCAAAATAACATTTCATTTTAAGGCGAAGTTGCAAATTCTTTACCCAGCACAAATTTGCAAGAAAGAAAACAACTGATTAAAACCAGCTGATTGCAATTTGGATAAATATGATATTTTTGTTTAAGGGTTTTAAAGGCGAAAATTATAAATAATGGGTATTAAACATGCAAGAAGGAAGTAAAAGTTGTTTTGGTTAAGTTTCGTTAGTGGAATGTTTAAAGAAAGCACTAAAGCAACGGTTTTCATTTTGCATCTGCGTCGCTCATAAAGCGGAACACGGAAAAATTATTCGCCCATCCTCCTAGGCTTTCCGCAAATATCGCACATAACTTAAATTTTAGTTTTTAGCAAAATTTTTTACAAAAATAACGCGTAGTCACAAAACACAATCCTGTCGTAAACGAAAATTGTAAACAGTAAAACATAAACAAAGGCAAAACAAGTGATAGTTTGACATACAGTTTTTAGACATGTGGAATAAGTGGAAGCACGTCTTTTATCGATATCACCTGTAATAGATACATCTTGAACGAGATTAGTAAAGCCAAAATACGTACATATACATACATACATATAGTATGTATGTATGTCAGTCTTCCCTCCATTCTATGATTGCAGTAAACCTAGAGCGGAATTGCAGTTATATTTTTCTCTAATATTTGTAAATATTTTCAGTTATAGAAGTCATTATTGCGTTTCTCTTCTCTGCCTTTTGACATTTTTTGAGCTTAGAGTAAAAACCTGGAATACAAAAAAGAAAAATTGTGTTAAGTTTTTTACAGGCCTTTAATGATTTGTTATTGACAATTTGATTGAGCTGAAGGCCAGTTTAAGGAAGATAAAAAAAAAGCAAAACAGTCCACTAGGCGAGCGTACCACAGCGTACCTCAAACTTGAGAAGGGATGATGAAAATTAAATAAAACTAAATTTTCTGATCTGATCTGGTTTGGGGACATACCGGTTTTGGCATTGTGCCATCTTCAGTCAATTGAAAATTGAGTGTAAATCGGTTTTAAGACGTGACAAGTATTTGAAAGCCATTTTATTAATTTTTTGGTTCATTCTTTTAGAGTTATCTCTAAGGATTCGGAAAATTTAATTAGAAACCCCTATTTTTTAAATATTTCAATACTAAAAAATAATAAAAACAAAATTAAATAATTATGTCAGTATTACAATTTGCTATTGCATACATCAATTTTTAAAATCACTTCATTATTTGTTTAATTTTTTTGCACGCAAGTAAGAATTTCTAAACTAAAAAACATAACGGAACATTAATGTCGCAATCTTCTAAATTACATATAATTTTTGGCATTTCAGTCAAGTTTTTCGTTTTCTGCTTTCTCTCAACCATAAATGTAGCAAGTGTCATAAAAGGTTTTAGACGAAATGAAAGAAATTTTAAATAACGCAAGTTTAAAGCAAGAGTTAGAACTACTGATCGAATAAATTACAAAGTAACTACATCCGTTTATTTTTATGGTAAGCAGTTCAAAGTTTCTAAGCATTCTTATTTATGTTTTTTTTTTTAATTTGAGTACTGGCAATATTTTTTTGTTTTATAATTTGGCAAAATACAGTATGAATAATAAAAAATTATGAACTGTTGCAGGATGGGAACCCTGTATGTAGAAAAAATAGTGTACAGAATAACCAGTTAACTTTGAGAAGTGCAGCGCTTTTTGCTGTAAAGCGTCGAGGGAAGATGGCGTTCGTCTTGTAATCAGCTGGTAGTAGGGCGTATTTTAAATGCAGCTGGAGTAAGCGAATTCATGTTGGAGAATGAAAGCACTTGGAGAGGGCGGTGAGAGAGCGAACATATATGTATATATATATATATATATATGTATATGTAAGTATGAACTGAGCAGCGCCGCCCTAACTAACCGCACCTTCACACTGACAGATCGCAATGGGCTTATTTATAACGACGGTAAATATCGATTGAAAACCTGTTCGGCAGCAAAAGCGGACAGACGCACCTGTATAAGTTAATAGATGCCTTCCTTGCTCATATACGAGTACATACAAATTCTGATGTTGTGTGAGTGAGCGCTGGGCAATGCTTGTTTGACTGTACATGTCCGCACAAGCTTTGGACGCGCGCTCGCAACAACTAGCCACAAACGTCCGCCCCCCAAGCACCCTAGCACTGAATACAAATTGTGCTATGTTGGGCAATATTGGCGTGACGCTGTCGAGCACACACACACACACCACTAATAATATAAAATACATGTATGTATGTTCCATTGCGCTCGAGCAGGCAAGCGCACTCTCTCTCTCTCTCTTGACTCTTCGACGCAGCAAAGCGTGGCAAAAAGCCTTGTAGCGAATTTTCAAGTTCACTGTCAAGGTCGCCCGCTCTCAAAGCAGCTTGACGCTGGCCTCTTAACGCTCACACTCATACTCTTGCAATTGCTTCGGCACTCATCGCCAAACGCCTTACTAAATGTGTGTACTTCCATTATTATTTGTGTGTGTGCATGTGTGACGCGAAACAAAAACAATTTCTGCTGTGACTGTGTCAAACGTGCGACGCTAACGCTTTTGAAAACACGCTGCAGCAGCGACTAGTTTTACTTTTCTCCTTCTCATCCCCATTCTTTTTCATTTTATTTGCATTTTCTCGTTCGCTTCAGTGCTTTAATTTTTTTTCAGTTGCATCGCTTTTAAGGCTTTGTTGACACATATACAAATATGTGGGTGTGTGTGTGTGTGTGTGTTAAATGGTAGCTACATATAGATAATCGTGTTCTTATGCAGTTTTGTTGATTTATTTTCCTGGACGTCAAGCAACGCGTTTTGCCTTCTTATTTTCAAATTTCACAGCAGCGCATTAGTGCGCGCACTTTAGTTTCACATTAGACGTATAATTTTATTTTCATTAAATAATGTTTTCCCATACAATTTACCAAACACCGATCGGTAGGTAGATACTACTTTCTGTACATGTTTTGACTACACATTTCTCTTTTATTTCACGTTTATTATTTTCAGTAAAAACACACTTAACAAGAATCAACATAAAAATTGTTCCTATAAAGCTCGTAAATAATTAAAATAAATAGTAATATGGCCAAACAATAACAACAATCATTTAAATCCAAATTTTAAACTTTATACAAAATTAACTAAATTAATTCAACAAAACTTCAAACTATTTTACAAATGTTTTGAATAAGTAGTTTTATAGTGCATTCAATGATATAAAAACAAGTGCAAATTTCATTAGGTTAAATATAATCGTTCAACTTTGCCAACCTTTATATTGACGCACTTTTAATAATTTTCTTATTAGGAAATAATATTTGAAAAAAAAAATTTAAACATCAACGATAAAAAATTTTTAATTAAAAAAAAACAAAAAACATCAACGAAAATAGGTACCCAATTCAAAATTTCATTTCATTATACTGAGAATTAACTTTTTTTGATGGTGCTGCCACCCGATTTTTCCTGGAAGAAATAACAACTACTGTTGTAGAATTATATAAGCATTCGCACAAAATCTTAAATAAAAACAAATTTTTTACCAGCATTTCCACCTAAACTCCAAATAAAAATGTTAATTTCAACAACTGATTTAATATACAAAAAAAATATTAAAAGAATGGCTATCCTAAGATTTCATACATTTTTTTTGTTATTTGCTTTGCCACTTAGATTGTAACTATAATGTTTAAACACATTAAAAATTCGAAAAACAAATATATTTCCTTCTAACTTTTGCACAATAACGGAAAATAGATACGAAGTAAAATAATTTTTGTTTATATGTAAAAGTGTTGCCAAAATTTATGTAAATGTGAAAAAAAAATTTAATGACGTTGCCATCAAATTTTAAATTAAAATTTCGTTTTAGCAATTGTTTTTAAGCAAATTCGAATAACAGATAATTATACATATACTGGCGTTGCCACCTTATACTTACGTAAAAGCGAAAAATATTTTCGAAAATATTCGAATACCGCGATCAAAAAGCTTTAATTTGAAGGGATTTTTAAATTTCCCTACTATCCAGTTATTGCGAAAAAATAGGAACTATAGATAAAACTTAGCAAAACAGTAGAAATTGTGCACAATATTAAAAAAGTACTTCTTTATAAAAATGTTGTCTCACAAATTTTATTTGGAAAAAAATTAAAAGGAAATTTATTTAGCAGAGATGTTAACTAAGCCAAATGTGGTTTGAACATTTTGAGCTCAAGCTGCTCAACGAAAAATGACCGAAGACAAAATAATATATCTAATAAAATCGAGCACGTCAAAACTTTTTTGTTAATTTTCAAAAATTAAATAATATGTATTTTGATTTTCAGACAGGGTAGAAATTTTGATTTATATTGTAAAGATTTTCCGGCATCCTTTGTCAAATTTGGTTTTGTGATATACCGGTTTCGGCGTTGTGCCATCTTCAGTGTCGTTTTCGTTCGAGAACCGGAATGTCACAAAACCGAATTTGACAAAGGATGACGGAAAATCGTTCCAATATAAATCAATTAAATAATAATTTTAAAAAAGTACTATAACTTCTTGAGTTATGTTGTTTTTTCCTAATAATTTTCCCAATAAACCGATCGGTCTTAAGCTCAAAAATAATTAAAATAAATAGTTATATGACCAAACAATAACAAATAAAATGTATGAAAAGGATGAGCCAGCCGGGTTCGACTCCCGCAGAAGCCAAGAAGAAAGATGTCTGATGAGGAAATGTGGTGATTTCCGAAATAGTACTATAACTTCTACCGCTTTGAGTATTGTTGTTTTTTCCTTATAATATTTCCAATAAACCGATCGGTCTTAAGCTCAAAAATTATTAAAATAAAATAACTACCGTTGAACTAAGCAAGTTCTGAACCTTCTTGAGAATTGGAAAAAGAACATTATTTTGCTGAAAACTTTATAAATTTCAACCTGGTATAAAAAATTACCCATTAAACTCTTGCTTTAATTCAAAAGCATTATGCGAATTATTTAGATTGTCTTTTGATAAATTTTTTAACATATTGGAACTGCAATCCAACGGCTAAAATCAACTTAAAAATAATCAAAATTAAAGATTATTTATTAAATATAAATAAAAATAGAGAATTAAGGTCATTTTTTTTAGCTTTAGTCAGGACTAAGAAAATTTATTGCAATCGCTCGTGATTTCAATCAAAATGAATGCATTCTTTATGACCGCACGTATTTTTTTACTATACATTTGTATTCAATAAAAGTTCTTCAAAACCCATAATTAAGAATAGTTTCAAAATAATTATTTTAATTTACATAAGTAATAAGACTGAATGTGTTTAGAATGTATTCTGAATTGAACTACGCTGAATTTTCAACGAATATGGAAAACAAATTAATTTTTGATCAAATTATATGTTTATTTTTTTAGAAAATGAATACCAAGCGAAATGGTGTCAAAAGAAGCAAAGTTTTAATATAAAAATCTAAACATCGTTGTCACCTCAATTATATGGTAACTCAAAAACAATAAATGACAGCAAAGTTAGATTGTCATTATTTCAAGTGTGCAATAAGTAGAGTAAAAAAAAATTGACACGTGCAATTTGAGGGATTTCTGTTTCAAACTTTCCTAAATAAATAATCAGCCAACCAAACATAAGTTCTGTTCAAAGCTTATGTTACATTTTGCTCCTTTCGTAAAATAAAACTTAAAAAAACTGAAATTGACAAAGAAGAGAATTTATTGTATTTGCCCTACCATTAATTGAGAGCTTTATGTGTCATGTTTAATCAAAATTTTAATTTTATGTGGAACAAAGTGTAACCTTGCCATTTGAATGAAAATGTCTATCTATCTATGTCTAGGGAAGAAGCACTCCTATCATTGCTCACTTTTACATAGAAATCGGGCGGAAAAGCAGCATTCAAATTTTGGTTGCATCCAATGGGATATTGCATACGCATTATTAATACTTTAAAGTAATGAGAAGCTTTGCCAATACGCCGTAGATATATTCAACACGGACAAGTTGCCGCTAGAGGCTTTACATTTTTTGGGAAAGCGTTAGATGTAATCCGGCCAGCGTGTAAAAATATTTTGTTTCCAGAGTGCTTAATAAAATTTGACAACAAAAGTGTAGTTTAAACGAAAATCCAAAGAATTTATCGCTTCGCATATCTTGCCTCACTTCTGTATCCTGCCTATGAGCTTTAGAAAAATAAACTAAGCCACGACAGGGCTGGACGTTTGTCGCCAAGCAAAAGCTGAAGAAACAGCGTTCTTGCAGATATAATTGTACACGAATAAGCAAAGTGCATACATACAAACATACGTATGTATTGTATATGAATATACTCGTATATAGACACATTTTTATTTTCTGTTTTTTAAAACGAACAATTTTTGCTGACAAAAAAAAACGAACAATTTTTCCTGACCAACCCTACGGAAAATCGAAATTATTGTGTTGCATATGGTTCTATATATTTACACAGATATACTTGTACAAATGTATGTGTGCATTAGGCATGTCATTCCCGTGATCTCGAAATCCCGGGATATCCCGGGATCAATATATTCAAATCCCGGAATTGCAGAAAACAGCTATTTATTTTTTTAAGTTTGTATCATTCATTAAAAATTTCCTTTCAAGGGCAAAAAAAATCTTTTGGAGAGTTCACAATCGGTTTGTAAACTCCCTAAAGGCTTTGTAATTTTTGAGCTTAAAGGCCGATCGGTTATTGGGAAAATTATTAGGAAAAAACAACAAGACTCAAAGCGGTTATAGTACTATTTCGGAAATCACCATATTTTCTCATCAGACTTGTTTCTTCTTGGCTTCTACGGGAGTCGAACCTGCAACAACATGCGAAATACTTAAGCCGGCAAGGCTTTGTTTTGCCCTTTGCTATTATAAATGAGCTAAAGAATATCCTGCTTGAGTAGAAAATGAGCCTTACTATGAAAGCTTTGTTAATAACACTAACGACGATGTGCTTGAGATGGATAAGTCAGAAAGTCTCAAAGACGAATCCAATAATTTAAAAGGCATAAAATATATCAGAAGGCTTGGTAAAAGAAATTGTTAGTTTTTTTTTATGAGGCGATAAAGGCTTTGTCTTACAGAGAGCATTTAACTTTTTGTCGACAATTCAACCAACCAGTGTTGAGGTGCTTCTACACTGCTGATTTTTAATGCAACAAACTTAGGTCCAGGTTAAAGGATGACACACTTAACGCTTGAATTGCTTTAAGATTGCATTTTGATCAATATAAGGAATTATTCTGCCTCGCTCATAATGGAATTGGTGATTTTTTTTAATTTTTACCATCTTTTTTACTAAATGGTTATATGTAAATTTTTAATATTGGCCTGAAGCACTGATTAAAAATAATTTTACTTTATATTTACTTAAATTATTTTGTATGAGTGTCAAATTTTACGTTTATTTCTTTTTTGTCTTCTTTGTTATATTAATGTTGTTTTGTACACTTCTATAATACGACAACGATTACAAACGTGTTACATTTTTTGACAAATTAAAAATTATGTATTAAAACTTCGTGAAATTCGGAATCCTGGGATTGTCCCGGGATTTTGTTTTCAAATCTCGATAATGCCGGGATCAATAAAATGCCTAAAATTGACATCCCTAGTGTGCATATAATACAAAAATGCCTACATCTATGTAAATAAGTAAACACATACATATGTATGTACATATATTGCATGAATTTAAATAACAAATATACGACTTTGTTCATATGTATGTATGTATGTATCTACTTACAAGCTTTTGGTAAAATATGAGAAAATAATTAGAATTTTACGTAAGAAAATGCTGCGGCGAGTGGCGGTGGCATTGCACCAGAATAAATACGCATAGTATGTATTAGCGAAAATCTTTCTCATGATTTTTTCTTGTATAAATATAATTCTCGTAATACAATTATATTTATACAAAAACGAACTTTATTCAAAGTTTATATTTTGATATAGGCAGTATTCTCTTTGAAGTAAAACAGATTTCGTATATTTTTTTTGGTGAGCATTTTTATTTTTCAAGCTTTTTCCTTCAAACAAAATATTAAAAAAAAAAACTTTATTTAATTTGTTACAATTTTATGCATTTTCTTCTACATATGTATGTACATATGTATGTACATATGTACATATGTAGGTACGATTCTAACTTTGCATACATACAAACATTTAAAACCCCAATTTTGACAAAAACATGCAAGAGAAAGCGGTCTTCGGCTAGGCCGAAGGCTTCATCCCTTTCATAAATGGAAAAATTATATAGGAGCTGTATGCTATACTTCTTTGATCTTTATTATTTTTATTGCACATAAAGTGCTAATAATAGCGGAACCTTTTACAAAATTTCAAGCCTTTAGCTGCGAAAACAGAGGATTGTTGGAGCAAAATATAATATCTGAACAATCAGGTCTCATATGAGGCATTCCATAGTATATCAATAAAAACCCGAGTTTTTTTTTTAGTTTTTCGTATAAATTGAGTATATTTTCAAAAAATTCATAAGAACTACCGGAAATTAAAAATAAATTTGTTTCAAAAGTTATGCGACTTCAAAAATGTAAGGTGTCTCGTCGTCAGCCAGTGTTTATCACTTCATAGCTCCCAAAATATTACTTCTAACAAAAAAAAAATTCAGTACTTTTTTATAGACAAAGAGTCAGAGATTTACAAAAAAAAATCATTTTGCTGAAAAATCATGTTTGCACAATTTAAATTTTTTTTAAATGTATGTGATAGAACCTATATCAAAGAATAAACTGACCTACTTTTAAAGGGTGTCTTCTTATATGGGACCTGAGATATTAATTTCTCCCTGAAGCATGCATGTACCTTTATTATTAAGTTGTTTGAACACAAAAACAGACGGACTGACGGACATGGCAAAATCGACTCTGCTCATCATCCTGATCATGTCGGTATACTTTTTAATGGGTCTAACACTAACTCTAATTCATCTGGTACTTTTAAACATTGGACCAAGGTTTCGAAAAGTATTAAAACTGCCATAAATCAAAGGTAGGTCCTTAGACACATATTTTTGAAATAAAATTAATTTTTTTTAAGAAACCCCGATCAAATACTTAATAAAGTGGATAGAAATTTGATCAAATTTTCCGAACCTAAGACTAGGTTGACTCTTATCTATCGAGTTATTAAAAAAATTAGCAAACATCTTTATTTCTAAACTTGCTGTTATTACAAAAGAAAAATATTAAATTTGAGTTACTCGCTGTATATACAGTGGGCGGCAAAACGCTGCATACCTTGATTTACATTAAAATATTTGCAATGCTAAATTTTTTTTTTTGGATAATTTTTACTAAATTAAAGCCTCATATTAAAATAAAACCAACTAACTACCGATCTCGTAGAATTTTTGAAACTGTAAAAACTTTTCATAGAAATTTAAAACTTTTCGATCAACTTTTTTAGAAAGATTCTTGGTAAGCAGTTTTTTAGCACATTGAATTCTAGTCTAACGAAGAAAAATGTTGTACTTATATTAGTATTTATTTACCAATACTACTTGTTTATTTTATTCTTGCAAATATGTATATCTGCTACAAATAAATGTGCATATTTACGAGTATACATATACTACATTTGTATGTAGGAGTAAATGCATATGCATGCCCTTATTCTCTAAAAGAAAAATGTAATAGAAAAGTTATTATCTTTATTTCGTACACTGCCTGCATTATACAACAAATTCTGATTCACATAACAAATTCCTCCTCGACTCTTTCTCCGTTGAGCTCATATTGCATTGTGTAATTTCGCTTGAATATTTTATTTTGTCATTTTTTATTGTTCTTATTTATATGCAAATAAGTGCTTACGTACACATATTTTTTCTGTTATATAAATCAATTGAATGTCAAGTAGGAGACAAATTGTCGTCGCGAAAATTTTATTTATTTTAAATTTGCTAGCTATTTAACAAAAAAAATAAAAAACAGCGCCGTGAGTGTGTAGAAATGCACTTTTATATAATATGTTGTATGTATGTATGTGCATGCACTGCAGATCGATACGTGTGTATATATGTATATATAAGTATATATGTACATTTGTAAAATAGGGTGTGCCACTAATTGCTTTATTAATTTGTTTATTTGTGTTTATGGGCTTTTAAAATCATACATTTGCATATATCACATTCCTACCTCAATGTTTTATAAAAAAAAAAATAAGCTTGCTAATTCCGCCAGAGACTCGTCAAAGCTTTTCAAATTTTATCAAGGATGACGATACAGAACGTTTAATTCGTTGATGCATGCTTATATTTAGACACAATATACAGTCTTTGTCATTTTATAGAGTGTCCCATAAAATATTTCTTAAAAGGTGGAGTGCTTTCGCTCAACACTCCTTGTCTGGATATAGTCCTATCTAAGTCGAAGACATTGTTGAGTGCAACTCGTAAACACAACATCGCGATCTTTTCAAGCAAGCTCTGGGGTTCTTCGGTATATTGGACTTATAGTATTTATAAATATTTATAATTTTTATCAACAACATAAGCTTGTGCTTTTTACACTCGAAATTTCTCCTATATGCTGATGATCTCAAATTTTTTTCGGTGATAACGAGAACTGAGGTTTCTGTTTATCTTTAATCTGATCTACATATAATTAGCTGCTGGTTAGTTTTACGGTACCTATTTCCTTCCTACGTTGCTTACTCTTCAATCTAGAACTGCTTGAAGATGATAAGAGGAAATTTCTATCCTGCTCTTTTGTTTTAAACATTCTTACTAAGTGTTTGTTATTTTTTTAATTAATTACCACTTCTGCGAGGCTTTGAACCCTGGATCTCGGAGTTGCAGAGCCAACACGCTACATGTTGTGCTACGCTAGCCGAGTGGTCTGTTGTGTTTAATTTAATAAATTTAATAAAAATAAGTCTGATGAGGAAATGTGGTGATTTCCGAAATAGTACTATAACTTCTACCATTAAAAAGCTGTTGTTATTTTTTCCACACAAAAATATTTCATAAACTGGCCTTGAGCTCAATAAAATTGTCAATTATTAACATTCTTACTACGATTTAAGATTGCCCCGGAATCCTGAAGAGAATACCGATCAATATTCGCTCTTACTTGTTTAACGTTCATTCCGCAAAATCATCAAATGAATGTTATAGATCTTTCAGTACCTAGTTAAGTTTTAAAATTTTTATTTTTATAAAATAGATTTACATTGTATGAATTCACTGAAATAAATAAATAAAAATACACAGTATTTGTGTGATTTCGAATACGAAGTCATATTTACAAATATTTAGAAGTTGGCGAATTCAATAAAGTGAACGTTTTAGGGTTTTATTAAACTCTTTTACCATATACGAGTATTTTGAGTTTGGTTGGAAAATAACGATAAAATGTTAAAACCAGTGTTTTTAGAAAATGCTTTATACATTAATTTTATTTTTTATGCTGAAGATATATCGAATTATATTAGATTGAAAACAAAAACAACAAAATCAACGCCCAATTTTAGCCACTCCAGACATTTTTGTTACAATTAAATTTTTTGTTAAAAATCAATGGATTTGTGTATTACAATTTTTTTTTAGTTTATGTTTGAATTTTTATAAAAGTTTGTATAAATTTTAAAAACTTTATTTGACAGGTTTTTATCTTAAAAAAAAAAACCAAATAACATTAATAAGCAAATGCAAAAAAATTTACTCAAGGCCAATTTTTTAAGCCGTAAAATAAAAAAAATAAAAAATTTAAATAAGAAGAAATTACTTAAAAATTTTGCTGCCTTGTCATATAAATCACATGCAAATCGTACGAATATTAAGAGGATGACAGTAAAAAATATGAGAGTAAAACTCAAACAATTTTGACACACCCTATTGGACAATCGCATATGACAATTACATACATATGTACATACATGCATACATTTAACATGTGAATATTTTAGACTATAATTTTTCGCATTAAACGATTTGTGTGAAAATCGTTTTGCTGCTTGTAATTCGCTATATTGATGTATACGCTGACATCGTATTAAAAATAGATATGAACAATATTCTAGTATTTTTAATTAAAAATTACACCACCTGCAAACCTTTTAGACAGTCAAGAGCGCAACTAACAACAGCTGTTGCCAAAAACATTTTTCTTTATATTTTTTTTTTTTAATGCAAAAATAAATTAGCCTCAGTGTTTGTTCGCATGCGAAAAGTTAAGAAAAGGTTTTGTTAAAGGTGTAAGTTTATGCAACAGAACTCGCAAAAATTTTTGCAAAATTAATCATGTGAAAATATTTTTTATGAATTATGGGAAATATTTGAAATGAAAATATGAGACTCACATACATATCTATGTATGTATGTATATACGAGCAACAGTTTTACGCTGACAATAAGAGCGCATTTCGTGACAATTACCATACCCAAATAAACGACGTTAATCAATCAATAATGTACATGTAGAAGTGAAAAAAAATAATAACTTCTCGGTTATCTTTTAATTTTCCAAAGCTAGAAAGCGTATATGTACGATGCATATAGCAATGGGTTTGCATTTCGAAACAACTCCCAAAATGGTGGTCACTTGTTTACGCACAGTAGCAGGCGAAAGTGACAGCCTTTGAATCGATACAAATGAGAATTTCTTAAACAAACATTTTAAATCAAATGAAAGGTTTGTAAAAAGGTAAATACAAAAGTATTTCAACAACGTTGATAATTTTACGTATTATAAATTACTAAGTCGGTATCGAACGAAAACTGATGGGAAAACCTTTTAGTCGGACACATACCTTGTTAATAAATTTGAAAGCTTACTCGAGTGCATGCAGTAAGTTACCAAGAAGAATTATTTTATCCAAACGTATTTGACTTTTGCGGAAATAAAATACAGCAAGAGAGAAAGAAAACCCTTCAAACTTAAATGCTAGATGGCGCGGGCCTAGTTGCATTATATGTAAATTCTAGTTTAATCTGCTTGATACTCATTTTATATATTATTTACATACACATGTGAATACTTATATATAAATATGAGTATTTAGATATAAAATTATGTGCATAATTTAGGCGAACGTTGCTCAGGAGAGACACTTAGGTCAGATGAATTTACATACAAGGTCACAAGTACTGCCCTCTAAAAAGTGTGGAAATTATATACTCCTTATTGTTATACTACAACTCCTACCACTTTTCGTTTGCTCTTGTTCTTTTTATCTTCACTAGCGTAAACAAAGACATGACAACGCGGAAGGTGAATGCCGTCTGTTGCAAAAACAAATAATAAGTTTGAAATAAAGTTTCATACTGCGACAATTTCGAAAAGTTTAAACTACTATTAAAGTCAACTAAAACATATGTATGTATGTATATATTTCACAATATTTGCCAACATTTAAATAAGTGGCCATTGTGTATATTTGTAAATATATACATATATATGTATATATAGTTAAATCTATACGAGCATACACAAACCCACAAACGATTAAGTTTTCCCCTTTTAGAATAATGAAACGGCGATGCAATGCGTTGAAACATTTAATTTAATTAAACAATTAAACGTAATATACATATGTACAAACATAAGTACATACAAATGGTACATATATACATTCAATTACACGTAAGACGAAAATAGTAACAACAAACAAATTCAATTACCAACCACATCGTAATGAACAAACAAACAAAGTAGTGTGGAAAATATATTACAAACATACAGTAATGGTCATATTTGTTGCCGCTTATGAATTAAAATTGTTTAAGAATAAAAATACAAAAACCAAAACTAATAAAATATACAATAAATTTTAAACTTTTTTTTTCAGAAGTGTTAGAAGTAGCAGCGGCTCCGAATAGATGAAAAGGAAGACCTCGGCGTTGGAGAGATCAAGTGGAAAAAGAAAAAGATTTCGCTATGCTAGGAAATTCCAATTTGCGCCGGGTTTGCTATGCTGAGCTCGGCCCAAATCGGTTAGGCGGGTTTCTTTTATGTAAGTAAAAGTATTATAGACCGTTTAATTTTGTGTGGTTATCAGTTCAATTAGTTTTTAGAATTAAAATTTGTTTATGGTGAGTTCGCTATTATCGATAGAAGAAACTAAAAAAATCAACGTTTGTTTCTGGCCACTTGAGATTTGGACACTATTATATTAAAATTTAAAGAGCTATAAAACCGTCATCTGAAAAAAATTCTAACACAACTCAGAAACTGGTTTGAAATTTGAAAAAGATGTATTACATCTCAATAAACATAAGCTTGGTGAACAATAACAATAACAACAGCTCACACAGCGTAAGCTTAGCTGAATGCGTTTAGCTGCCGGCTTAAGTATTGCGCATGTTGTTGCGGGTTCGACCCCCGCAGAAGCCAAGAAGAAAGAAGTCTGATGAGGAAATGTGGTGATTTCCGAAAAAATACTATAACTTCTACCGCTTTCAGTATTGTTGTTTTTTACTAATAATTTTCCAAATAAACCAATCGGCCTTAAAGCTCAAAAATATTTAAAAGAACAATTCCAATAGTTTTGTAAAACAAAACTCTTTTTAAGTGTCACGTTCGATAAAGAATGCTTAAAAAGCTTTTTCTAATAGCCATGAAAAAGGTTCTTATAAACTAAATTATTATTATTATTAGTTCTAAGGGAAAATATACCAAGAACGTTGGAAAACTTAGGTTGGTTGTAATTTCATTCTAAGTTCAATATTCATAATGCATATCGATATAATTTTCGAACGTTTGCCACAATGTTGGGATTTTTAAGGTTTCTATAATAATATAATTTTGGCGCTTACACTATATAGCTCAGTGTTTGGCCGAGCTTCTCCTACCATTTGTGTTGTGCGTCTTTATATTATACCACAAATGGGGGGACCTACAGTTTTGTGCCGACTCCAGATGTATTTAATGAGAAGCTTTTTCATGGCAGAAATACCCTCGGAGGTTTGCCATTGCCTGCCGAGGGTGACCGCTATTAGAAAAAAATCTTTTTCTACGATTAAGATTTTGCTTGCCCTGACTGAGATTTGAACCTCGAACTCATCGGCATATCGAGTTAAAGCACGCACCGCTACCAACTCGACCACAGCGGTCAAAGTTTTAAATTACGGTTTATATAGATTTTCTAAAAGAATAAACTGTTACTTGATTAAAAATTCTTTAACAAAAATTAAGAAACATATTTAAATTGCCACCACTGTACGTACATACATACATACGAGAATATTGAAAGCAGACAATTGAAGAGCCAAAGTAGGGGTTTGCAATAAAAAGACGCTGCTAATAGAAGCTGCAAAAAGTTATCCGGCATTACCAAAGAACAAAATCGAGCGGCAAAAACAACAACACAGTAAGGCAAATACATACGTATGTACATAAATATCCTACATAAGACGTATGTATACATACATACATATGTAGAAAACAGAGATGGGTTGCTGGAACTGGAAAAGCAGGTAAAGTGTAATGCACAAATGTGAGGCGGAGATGTGGATGAATTGTATATTTAAAAGAAAAACGCACACACAAACACATTTGCCTTGCATTTTCTATTCCAACCCATTTCGGAATTGATGTTATTTATTTTTGTATTAACGACCACATTGCACATTTCTCTATTATGTGATCTAATTCAAAAAAATAAAAATAAAAAAACTTGCGAAATGTGTTTAGATAGACGCGTGGGTATGAACTAAAATATTTCTGTACATTACGTTCAATGATAAGTCTTCTTTTATAACTGTTGTAACTAATGTATGCTACAGTATTATTTAGAATAAAATAATATTAACAAAAATAAATTAACAATTTATTAATATAAGATCTGTTGGAAAATAGATGAAATGGAATTTGTAATGAATTTTGCCAGATACAACTTTTAGAAGAGAAAAAATAAAAGTCAATCAGTAATTATTATGGTAAGCGAAACATTCTTTGAGTAGCATATTTAATATATTTATGTCTTTAATGACTTTTATTTTTTTTATCCGCGATAATTATGAGCGAGAGTGAATGTAAAAGTTCTTATGTTTTTGACTTGTTCAGGACCACTTCGAGACTAGTTTATAGGCTCGGGACTAGTTCGGGACTTGCTTAAGATCATTCAAGACTAGTTCAAAATTATGTTCGAAACTAATCACGAACTTTTGTTTCGAAGTGATCCCGAAGTAATTCCGAAAAGACTAAAACCGAAAAAGTACCGAATATAAATTGAAAATATCCCAAAAAATAGATGAAAATTGGAAGTAATAAAAGTGAAGAGATATTATTATTACTATTATTATTTATTAAGCAAGAATCATTAGTACAACAATAATCTTCTTCTTTTTTAGCACAACGAAATTAGAATAACATTAAAATTAATTATAAATACATGAATTCAAATAGTCAAAAATACATGAAAATGAAATTAAATCATACAGGTATAATTTTAAAAGTAATTTATTACTAAAACATAAACTAATGTTGACGGTCAGTCTAGTTTATTTGAGAAATAAGAGTATACGATATTATTATAGTTGCTTTTGTTTAACTTGCCTCGTATAATGGGTGGAATAGAATTCCATGTTCTAATAGCACTAACGAAAAACAGTATAGTTGATGTTATAAAATTAAATATTGGTACAATAAGTTCTTTTGAGCGCTCAGATTTTGGGAATATTAACTTCTCATAAAGATAATAAGGGGTCTTAGTTGAGATAAGCCGGAAAAGAAAACTACAGGTTCTTGCCTTTAAATAGTCCTGTATTTCACAGCCTAAAACACTTTTCCTCCACTGCGATATGTGGTCAAACATCTTTAGCCCATACACATATCGGGTTACCTGGTTAAATAGTACTCTAATCTTATGATCCGAAATGGAGTCCAGCCTATTATAAACCAACTCAGAGTAAGTAATAATAGGCACTATCAGTTAAATTGCCAGTTGGCGCCTAGTGCCTACAGGGGTAAATTCTGCAGTTTGACGAAGGTTTCTCAACGTAACATAAACTTTAGAAACAACAGAATTTATGTGATCAGTGCAAGAAAGGCTGGAGTTTATAATAAACCCTAGGTTTGTAATTTTATTTACATATTCCAAAGGCTTATTACCAAGGGCGAACTTAGGTAAAACTTTTATGTTAAGTTTCTTCATGGTAATTGGTAAAACAAACGACTTTCCAGAGTTAAGATAAAGACCGTTTCTCTTGGACCACTGCTCAATGGAGTAGATATCTTGGCTAAATTGGCTAGCTAAAAAGTCTATATATTCAAAACTATTTGACAGATATAACTGGATATCATCCGCATAGGCATGCACTTGGAAACCACAACAACCAAAAAGAATATAAATGAGATAAGGTTGAAATGGTTCTCTATGGCGAGACTCATATACATACGAGTACATATGTATGTAGGTTAAGATCCCTTTGTGGTATCGGAGAGTACTATTTTTTAGAATCAGTTAAGACTAAAACTTTTGTTTGCCTGGTATGCATACAAGAAACCCAATAACAATTTAAAGATGGGTCTGTCAAGAGCTTAGGCTCTGCATTTAGTGGACCAGTAACTTTAAATCATTCTCGAACACGCATATTCCTGGCTTTCGTTATCTGAATATAACTGATAACTGAAAGCGCTTTTCTTTGAACCATTCAAAATATATGCTATGTTTGAATTACGATGGATTCAGATCACTGAATAGCTTTTTAGCAGATTTCACCATAATTGTGACTACAATGGTAGAAGACCAAAGTTGCTGACAGTTGAAATCCTCCTGTTACGGTATTCCAGAGAAAACTTTACTTTTGGCTTACAAGATTTTATATATTTTTAATGAAAAAAAAATCTCCTCTTCCATCTTTGACCAGTCGTGATGTATACTAGGCATAATGCCGGGATCCCGGTTATTTTTAGCTCCCGAATATCCCGGGATGAGTCTATTAAAATCCCGGAATTGTAGAAAACAAAGAATTTAATAGCCATTTATTTTTCAAATTTTGTATTATTCTTAAAAATTACCCTTTCAAAGGTAAAAAAAACGATGAAGGCTAATTCCTTTTTGTCGACAAACCACCAACAGTGCTTCTTCTCTACCAAATATTATGTTTGTACTTGAAGTAAAAATTATTTTGTATGTGTGTCAAAATACTTTTATAATACAACGATTACAGAGGTGTTACATTTTTTGACAAATTAAAAACTACGAATCAAAACTTTGTGAAATTCGGGATCCCGGGATTGTTCCGGAATCTAGTTTTTAAATCTCGAAAATCCCGGGATCAACAAAATGCCCAAAATGAACATGGCTAATATATATCCAAACGTTGTGTGTCCACAGATCATCTAATTAATAACCTAAACATCACCCTTTGAGAGACAACAAAGAAGAGCAGCCGAAGCTTCCCAGTTCAACAGGCGTCACCGAAATCTCACTCTTGCACGCGATTTGACTCGAATATCTTCCCAGTCGACTAACTCCAACTTCATTCCGCGCTAGGCAACGGTAGCCTTGTACGGTACCGCAGACCACGAGTCCTCCAGGCAACCACTTTGACGTTAACTTGCTGCTAGTATTCACCTGGACACGACGGAGCGGTTCAGGGATTTCCCAGCAAAACATTGCAAATTACTTTTGCCAGAACCGCTTTCACCCACATAAAATGGTCCTATGATATGGACCCGAGCTTGTTTTGATACTGTTCACAATACCTAACCGTACCCTGTCGCAATTTCGGTTAGTTCAAGTTAGTATTGGCTACTGACGAGCAGCGTTACCAATGGCTTACGTCGCACTTTCAAGTTTATGTGGACTTATTCCTTTTTCTGCGAAAGTCCTCCAATTTTTAAAACTATTAGAGAGGAATATTCCTTCTTGTTTCCTTCGCAGCAAACCGTCCGGTAGTTATTGTTCCTGGAAGAAGTTGTGTCGGAATAAAATTTATAACATCACACAGTTTAGCCAAATTTGCACTTGCATTAGATTCAGTAAATGCTTTTAGTGAACTGCTTTGCTTTTAATGCGAATTTTTTGTTTTACATTTGGTTTCGAGTTTTATTACGCAAAGCCACAAATACGTGTGTCTGTGATGCAAGTCGCTGAAGAGACTTTTTATTTCATAAAAAATAAAATTATACTCATGTATAAAATCGAATTTAACTTATTATGAGTATATATATAAAGCAGTGTTACTAACGAGTTAAATTAAATATTCTAACTAATTGCTTTATACATATACATATGTACATAAGTTTATTTACATATGTATGTATGTACATATGTATGTATATGTTTGTGCCTGAAGCAAATCATACGAGGCAGATGACTCAACAATTTCAATAACTACTTACTACTATTAAACGCCTTTTGAAAATACATGGAAAAATAATAATTTCTAATAACCCGACATACACGAGTACTAATACAATACCAACTGCACCATTACATACAAACAGTGCAAATATTTGTCCATAGTTTTCTTATATGAAGGTTAAAAATAAAATTTAAAAAAGCTATTATACATATATTTCATAGTCAATACATATCTGCGAACCTCTCCGATAAGCACTTATTTAACTTTAGCAGAATTAATATTGAACACATTGATTTTGAATTTTCATACATAAACTAAAAAATTTAAAACGATTTCTGTGAAGATCGCTTTCTAGCCGAGAGATTCGTTTAATCCCTTATTTGAAAATTACATAACGATCTATTAATTTACAGCTTGCTGTGAAAAATACACTTATTTGAGATAAGTTGTTTTTTAAAAAAACCCCACAATGTGTATGTTTGTATGTGTGAATGCGTATATGCATATGGAGATGCAAAAATAGTACATTCGAACGTTGCTGGGCGAGGGAGAGCTCAGCTGGCGGGAGGTGTTGCTTGAAGATTCGAGATGCACACACACACACACACGTCTACTTAGAGATATTCTCGATATACACGAATAAGTTTCTACATACATAGACATGTTGTATACAAATGCATATAACGTTCAAGTATGTACCTATCTTAGTTTATATATAGAGTGTATATATATTAGAGCATACACACACATACATATGTATGTACATACATACGTTCTATATACCCTTATATGTATATAAGATAATATAGTGCTTATTTGTTTCTACTCGCGATAAGGTGTGGCGGCATCACTGCCAACGCAAACGCGACGAAGGGATCCCAAAAGTCAGTGCGGAGAGCGCAGCGTTGCACTGGATTTACCAGCAGCTGGCTGGCTGCCTCGTTGCCTTGCTGCCTGACTGAGGCTGGGGCAATTGTATTGCAGCGCTGCACAAACGCATTCGCTATATTACATAACATCCTTGAACTTGAGCAACGCTTCGGAAACTAATGCCGATGCCAATGCCGATGCCGGCGTCGTTTTTGTTGCGCCGCAGGGTGTTAACGAAAAGAGGTGAGAGCGGTGTAGAAAATTTGGGATTTCGTCTTCTGGTTTTTAGTTTGCAAGTGGGACGATCGGTTGGCACATTTCGTTCATCGGCTGATTCTATACCTCCTCCGCATGATATTGTAAGCAACGGCGTTGTGCTCTTTGGGTCGCTCGGTTGGTAGGTCTTCAATGGCTGCGACGCACCACAACTCGTCGCTTGCACTTTCGGTGCGATGCGTTTGTATGCATGTCTGCACATTTTTCATACGAGTACATCGGATTTTGAGCTTCGGCTGCAGCTTCGTCACCGCCAGTAGCCGCATTACGATATCTGCTTTGGTTTTCTAGCTGTGCTTTATTTTCACATTTTTTCTTTGTCGTTGGCCTTTTTTGTGCTTTGTGTGGAATTTCAGGGTAGTTGCTGCTTTGGAAACATATGTATGTATGTATGTGTTTATGAAAATATCGGCGGACTCCCTTTTGGCATTGAAATTCGCAACGAGCTTGCACGAGCGAATCAAATGCAGAATACACACATAAAGTCCGATATGTACAACAACAGCAACTACTACTTAATTACCGCAATAACAACAATAACATAAAATTGCAATGTCTGCAATGTGCAAATATGCCCAACAAATTCGCCAACAGACCCATGGAGAGTCCATCAGCCAGCAGCTGTGTAGTCGGCAAACGTCAGCCAAGCAGCCAAGGCGACAGCAATTGGACGAACAGGCAGCGCGCGGTCAAGCAGCTTGAATTGCAGTACTTAGGTAGTTGCAGCCGTCTTTGCTGTCGCCGATTGACGACGCAACAACAGTGGTACAGTTGAGTGTAAATATGAATTGAAATTTAAAAATATATTTGTAACGACACAGTTGCCAGACTAAAAAAGAATTAATATTATAAAAGTTTAGAAAACAATAATTTACAATAAAAAAGTACTTACACTGTAGAATAATAGAATAAAATGTGAAAATATGAACATATGTATGTACATACATTAAAATACGAAATACAAACAAAACAAAAAACAAAACGAAATGTGCAATATGACATCAGTGTTACTATTCCATCAGTGCCTGCCTGTATTTACATGTGTGTTTGGATGTGTGAGTAGAAGGCGGCACTTCCTTTGTTCGCTTGAAATAAAAATGGCACGCAAAAATGACATCAACCAACAATTTGTAAGCGATTGAGTGGGTGGCGGTGTAGTCGGAGCAGGGAAGAGGGAGCGCGCACATCAAACGTCAAACGTCAAATGCCAAACCCGAAACGTCAAACTTACATATATGTACATACATATGTATTTACATATAAATATGTGAATTATACATATGTACTATGTACTGTGCGCAATTATCTCTATTGCGCACAGCCAACAATAAGATTGAAAAGAGTATGCCATTTATCTAAACAAAAAATATTTTAAAATAGAGAACCCGCGAAAAAAAATTCAACAAAATATACAGATAAATAAACAGTAGGCATCCAAGCAAAGTACAATAATGACAATATTAAGCATTAACTAATCGTTTGTGTGCGCATATAAGAATTTGTATGTAGTTAAAAAACAAATTAGAGCGCAGAGAAGGGTGTAATTTTTCATTTGTATACATATTAGGGTGGTTGTTTAGTATTTCAAATGCAATAATGCAATCAAAGTATTGAATGGACTTCAATATTTTATTAATTCCAGTTTGTCTTATATTAAGAAGCAAATACAACAACACAAAGAGGCGGGTGTCGGATCGTTAGCCCACTCGTAACTCTTGGAAGATGTCGGTTTTATCTGCAAATAAGTAATTTAACGAAGCTTTGTACCTTAAAAGTCCCATCCGTCGCTTTGGGGCATATCGAAAAAGTTTACCTTTTTTTTTGTTGTTAAATTTAAAAAAATATTAACTTTGAACACACAAGTTTCCCAATGTACATACATACATACATACATATATTAATAATAATAAAAGTTCTTAGAAATGGTAAATCATCATTGACAATCATCATTACCCGAACGGTTAATTATGTTTCCCTTCAGGGTGCTACAATTATTATTTCCCTATTATTTTTTACACATTTTGAATACTCATTACCAGTAAGTTTCGAAAAATGCAAAGAGGGGACCCTTAAAAAGTAGGTATAATTAAAAAAATTGGTAGCATATACAAAGGGGTATTATTCTTGGAAGTATCCTGAAAAGTCTAAAAATTTGAAAAACATTAGTTTTACAATTACCAATTATACAAAATACAGTTTTTTTTATATACTTACATATGTGCTTAGAAAATTTTGAGCGCTTAGAATTTTTTCATTATAGAAAAACACAAATTTATGAGAGCATTAATATTCTTACTTTACTTTTTTCCCACACATTTTTGGACACGCCCAATACTTTACAGAGGTATGCACTCAAAGTGGTACCATTTTAAAATGTTGTAATTATGTCATTCCACTTTTTCAACGATTTTTTTCATTCGCAAGATAACAAAGTATAGTTAAAAAATGTTCACAGTACATTTGCTAGTTTTGTTTAATTATTGCTTATCTTTTTATGAACGAAAAAAAATGTTCCTCAGAAAAGACCAATTTTCAAGCTCAGCGTTAACGTGCGTTCTTGCGTTTACGATTTCAACAACGCCTTATCTTGTCAGCTCCAAAGAAACATTTCTTAAATTTTTCTCTCCATTTCTCCTACTTTTCAAGATTTTCGGGAACGCGAACCCGGAAACTGTAGGGTCTGTAGATGGGTCTATTGTGTCCTCCCATACTGCTATTGCACATGAGTGCGTGAACAAATAACTAAAAAAAATGTTTTTTTTAAGATTAAGAGAATTTTTTAACACAAATTAAAGAAGTTTCGAAAGAGCGTTAGCAAAAAATAATTATCAAAAGTCTATACTAAAACTGAATAAGCTACAAATGCACAAATAAAATAAGTTACACAAAAATTCTTAAAAAAAAAAAAATTTTTTAAGTACAAAGCTTTAAATGAAATTTTGTATACTATGCTATAATTTTTATTAAGCATGGCAACCTGCTACTGGCTAACAGCTACTGAAAGTATGTAAATGTTTCCCTTTTAAAACGATCTTTAAAATGTACTTGTCAAAGAAGTAAAATCAGCGATGTTGTCTGAGCTTTTCTGTGTACTCAGATCAATCACCATACATAATACGAAGAACGGTTTGAGTAGCCATGGCTAGTAGACTGGCAACTATACACTAGTCTCCATTCATAATAAGTTTGACGCCCGCTGTGGTCGAATGGGTAGCGGTGCCGGTGAGTTTGAAATTCGAATCTCAGCCAGGGCAAATAAAAACTTTTTAATATAAAAGTTTTTTGTAATAGCGGTCGACCCTAGGCAGCCAATGACAAACCTCCGAGGTTATTTCTGTTATGTAAAAGGTTCTCATAAAATACATTTGCCATTCGGCGTCGGCACAAAATTGTAGGTCTCTCCATTTGTGAAAGAGTATAAAGACGCACACCACAAATAGTAGAAGAAGCTCGGCTAAACACTGGGGCAATTCTTTTCTATATATGTAATTCTTTTACACATATTTTAACCGGCAATGTTATTGGAAGAAATACTGGAGTTAATTATAGCATTTTTTTAACTCAAGCTTTTTGTCCAAAAACTATATTTTGACTTTCATTTGTACAGGGTGGAGAGTTTAATTTTATTTTGCCTTTATTGCTTATTTATTATTTACGTGCTTTGCTTTGCCTTATTCACAACAAGTATCCCATTTTTTGTGTGGGTCTCTTAGCTGAGTGGGTTTTCGAGCTGATGTCTGGAAATTGATAGTACCTACTAAGGCAAAAGTTTCTTTTTAGCCATAGTTGATAGAGCAAATTATGAAGCCTGTAAAATGATTTGCAAGTCGCGAAAAACTTGAAACGGAAAGTAAAAAAGAAAGCAACGACTAGGAATAGCAGCAACAGTAGACAAACACACACAAGCACTTGCTTTTCACGTACACATACACACAATGACAGTAAACGAGAGAGTAACCTTGGAAAAGAACTTCATCGCATGCAAACATACGTAAGTATGTATATATTTAAAAGAATATACATATCCATATTTACATTCAGGCGCTGTTGTTGTATGAACATATACGTATACCTTCGTATATGAATAGTTTTCAATGAAGAGCTTGCCAAACATGAGAGATACAAGCAAATAGAGAGCAATTGCTGAGTGCGCTGTTATTTGCTCCTGCGATTAAGCCATGAATGGGAGTGAATTCATACATATGAACATACATACATACGTAAGTATGTATGCGTGCCCCCACACTGGAACACAAGTACTATGGAGATTTTGCATTCTATACTTTTGTAAATTTTCGAGTTTGTAATATTCGAAAAATAATAAGGGTTACATATGGCCGCTGTGGTCGAGTGTGTAGCGGTACATGCTATAACTCGTTATGCTCCTCAGGTCTAGGTTCGAAACTCAGTCAGGAAAAGTAAAATGTTAATAATAGAAAAAGTTTTTTTCTAATAGCGGTCACCCCTCGGCAGGAAATGACCAACCTCGGACGATATTTCTGCCAAGCAAAAGCTGCTTATAAAATACAGCTGCCGTTCGCAGTCGGCACAAAACTGTGCTGTTGTAATACAACACAGAGACGCACACTCCATATAGTAGAAGTAGCTCGGCCAATCACTGATCTACATACATACATACATATTAGAAACTCGTATCAACGTGGCCAAGACACCCGTAATTGACAACTTTTCACACTTTATTTTGCTTATGTTTGATTTTCATTGTTTTTTTTTTTGGCAATTAAAGTGCAAATTTTTCTCTTACAAAATCCCTAAATCCCCAAATTTTAAATTTTTTCATAAAACTAATAATTTTCAACGATTTGTCTACATAAAAGCTCTACCTCTATTGTATATTTGTACATATTATAAATTTAGGAAAAATTTAAGAATAATACCAGCATACAATACAGACCCATAATACCCAATCGGACAAAAATTTCAGACTATCTTCCTGTTATTACCGCAATATATACCCTTTTGGTTTCTTTTCGCACGAGACTTTAGGTACCTACACTCAAGACACATAACATTTGTTTGCATTGACGATTTTGCACCATTACCTGTTTGCCCCAGAAATAAAATAAAAACGGAAAAAAAGACATAGAATAGAACTATATTTTAAACATAATTGCATCGTAAGACTATTTAAATTTCTTACTGCAAGAAATGTTTCACTCGTATGTTACTTATAACCTATCCTAATATGAAGCTAATGAGTGAAATTCGTACTTAAAATAGCTTCAACTTATCTTAAACTCTCTATGAATAACTATGTAAATGTAATATTTTTAAACAAGTATTACTTTTTGTTAAGAGAATGCATGTTCCAGCTCTGTTATGAAAAAGTGAATAATGTAAACTTAAATTTTGATAAAAACTTGTTAGTTGTATGTATGTACATTAAGGTGGCCATTAAATATAGGAACAAAGTTTTGATAAAAGATATCTTAAAACTCGATCGTTTTTGTCGATACTGAAGGGGAGAATGTCGTGCATAGGGTAATGTCATGAAGTGGCTTTTTAGAAATAAGGAATAATTGATTAACTAGCCGTCGGTACAGTAGGTGGCCGGTGACCGACTAAGCTTATGCATACAATATTAGCAATCGTCATGTATTTGTGACCAAAGGTGTGGCGGCATTTGTAAAACCTACGTTTTCGGGACGACAAAAGTGTTTTTTATCGTGTAAAAAAAATTATATGTCTCACAGAAAAATACACCTTAGTATTTTTCGAAGTGCAATTTCCTTCCAATTAAAAATAATTCATTATTTTTAAGAGATTTGTGTTTTTTACTGACCGTTGGCGAAATGTCGTGCAATATAAAGAGTAAAGTAAATTGAATATACTGATATTTAGGTATATTTTTTTAATACAAAGAGCTGTTACATATATTATGTTTTTTCGATAGAATTTTATTTTTCTGTATTCAAATAATTGTTTTTTAAATTAATTGATTTTTTTTTTAATAAATAAGAAAAATAAACCAATAAATAAGAAGAAATGTTGTTCAACGTTTTTTCCACGACGTATGCGTATTCATCAAGTTTTCTTTTTTTTTTATTTCATCTAGCAAATAGACTAATTTTACATCTTTTTAATTTTATTTATTTTAAACTGTATTGCTTAACTTCATATGAGTTTATATATTTATGTAACTTATATATATTACTTTCTACTTGTATTAATTGTAGAATAATAAATAAATACTTATGGTAATAAGTACTTTCCTAAATCAAACCCCTAATTATTATTTTTTCACATTCTGTTACCTTTACTAAGCTCGAAAAATAATTCACGACATGTCCTCACAATTTCGATGTGAGCAACGTCGTGCACTTTTTTTTAACTTACACTAAAAATGTTGTTTTACGTAAATGTAATCAAGGTAATCTTTCGAATAGACGCTTACTCGTTGTATTCAGTTCAAAAATACAGCAAGCCATAAAATTTTTTATCTAAATTGAAAATCGATACCAATAATCGAAGATATCACACACAATTGTTTTAATTTAGTTTAAATTTCTTCAGAAAAGATTTTGAAATTTGCCTATGTACGACACCCCTTAACCCTCACCAAGCAGAACCAATATTTATATGTGATCTTTTTGTGAAGACCACCCTCATGTATGTTTTATTTAATTTAATTTCCATATTCTAAAAAAATTATAAATCTTACAAATCCAAGTCTTAAACTTTGTACAATGTTTAATGAATTCAACAAAATTTCCATAAAAACCTTAAGCTCAAAAAAATTTTAGAATTTGTTTACATTATGCACTTTTTTAGCCCATACAACTTTCGTTTAATAATGAGGAAATACGAAGTGGCGGTGTCGCGTGGTTTTTTCATATCAAAATGGCTGTGTTATGTTTATGGAAGCAAATGCGGCGAAACAATTAACGGTATTCTTATACAGAGCTGCTAAGTATTTTAAATACGAGTAGGTACATATTTAAAAACAAAATAAGAGTATTTTGTATTCCTATTTCAAATACTTGTTTAGCAATAATTTTGTTTTGTTGTTAAAAAAACTTTCTCTATTCTTCATTATTCATCATATAAAGTTTAACTTAACAACGCTGTGATTAATGCTTTGGCATACCGGAGTAGTTACGAGATCGTGAGATTTCTTTTTTAGAAAAAAAATTTGGTATTTTTAAAGTACTTACATAAGCATTTTGTTTTTCGTATTTAAATACTTTATAAAAGAAATATTACATCTTCATTTAAATACAATATGTATGTATGTACATACATATGTACAATATATGTATAATAGTTGTTTGTACTTTTTGTCATCTATACCAATTACATAAAATTGGAATCAACTTGAATTTGGATTTTTGACGAATGTTTGTTGATTTTATGTTACTGTAACAGTGGAAAAATCGACTTCCAAATGTTAACCGTACATGCACATTTACGTTTCGGAGCTTGCATCTAGATGTACATATACATGCATACATGTGTACATTAAAGTTTCCGCTATACAAAAACAAATTTTAATGAACTTTCATTAGCCCACGTTGGAGTACATACATACATATGCATATGAATAAGTACCTGAAATAATCAATCCCACTGTGTCATGTGAAATAGCACAATAAAAGTGAAATATGCAAAGAAAACTATATACATACATATACATATGTACATACATACAAACATACTGGCACAAAAATAAAGTTCCCTAAATGATTAAGAGGCAAATGAGAGTGAAAATTACAAGCAATCCCAGCATGCAAAAAGGAAAAATTTAGTGAGCAATAGTAAGAACATCGCGAACAGCAAATACATATGTATATGTATACATATGTATGTGCATACAATAAATACATAATAAAGCAACAAATAAAATTGCTCGTGTATGGACGTACATACATATCTACATCTGTGTGTGTGTCCACATGTTAGTTATACACTTACTATATGCAGAAAATTACATGAAATGCTATTAAAAAGTTCAGCCATGGCAGCAAGCCAAGGAGGGCGGAGTGAGGCGGCACAGGAAGCACAGCAGCGCACCATCGATAAAAACCAGCAACGACAACAACAACGACAGAGTAACAAGCAGCAACGAAACGCTAAACGATGAATATATTTATGTGTGCTTATATAAATAAATACATATGTATGTATGTATGTACAACATAGTATACATATGTACTTGCATGAGCGTTAGTGAGTATTCGTTTACAACTACAAATGCAGCAACTGACGATACGGGTTCGCTGGGTTATGAGCTTAGCACAAAGGTGCGAGCACGCGGGCGGTCGGTTTAGGGGCCACGACGACGTTGTTCCCAGTTATGCCTGTATCGGTTGACAGGAGCAGCGGCGGCAGGGAAGTGGAAAACTACGATTCAGCAAACGAGCAAACCAGTCGAACCCAAGCTAATAACAACAACAACAAAAGCAACACTAAAAATAACAACACAAACAACAGGCGCATAAAATAACAACAATGACATTGATGATATACTCGTAGAGTAAATGGCGGCAGCGGCGTTATGACGACAGTAGTGGCTACATCCGTCGGCAGCGGCGTCGACCGCAACGTTGACGCTATCAAAACGAACGATGGCCACGAAGGCATTGAAGGTGACGACGCAACGACGATGAAGGTAGAAAAATGAACTTTCCATTCGGTCTGCTAGCGACGACAGCGGCATTGAGAACTGAAACTTTTGTGCGATCGTACCGCATCGCGGCAGCGACGACGATACGGAGCGCCGAAAATTTGAATTTAATAAAAAATGTTAAGCATAATAATTAGAAGAAATATATAGGGAAATGTATAAACAAATGGTAACATAATTTTAAAGTGAAAAATTGCAAAACTAAATTTTAAGAAAAATGTGCATAAGTGAAATTTTTTATATAAAACCAAGTGCAATGCTCATACGAAGCTAATTGAAACATTTGAAAAATTTCCACGATAGCTAAAGCGTATTGGCGCATGTACATATGGATGTACGTTGGTAAACATTTTATGTACATATGTATGTATGTACATATATAATCTAGTAAGTATGTTTGTATGTATTTATATACAAACTAAAGTAAATGCGTAAAACGTTTTAAAGCCATACTAATGTGATGATACATAAATAACAAAAAATTCTCAGGTCAAACATATTAAATTGAAAACAAAAATCACAAGCTGACATTCACAAAACGAACAAAATTCAGCCAAAGTTAAAATTCAGCAAAATTGCGTGGCAGTGAGTAGCAAACAAACGAAAGTCACTAAAAAACATAACAAAAAGTAACGAAATTCATTCAACGCAGCATTCAAAGAACGCCCAACAACCCTTGACAGTCAGAGCCCCATCGTAGACGCAAAAGCTTTGCGGTGACAAGCAAGCAGCAGGACAGCAGCAATAAGTACTAGGAGCGCCAACGATGGCAGTGGAACATTTTCGAGCACTGTGAGTAGATTTTATTGCGTCGCAGCAAATATTTTTGTATTGTACATATATCGAAATATTTATATGTGTATGTACACGTTTTGTTAGCGAGAAAATTTGCTGAAAAAGCGAGAAAAACTATTGAATTGGCGATAATGTGTGAAATATGCAGGGAAAAAAAATGTTTCATATTATGCATTGTTTACATTGTGGAAAGTTCTTAATTTCTCTATTTGCGTCATTTAATGTCGTTGCTAGAATTTCTATACTCAAACGTCTGAGAAATGAGCAGTTAAGAAGACAGACAGTAAGGTTTGAGTTCGTTGTAAGAATGTAGTTGTATTTATACACACATACATACATATGTATGTACATACACAATTTTAATATAATGTAATAAAAAAAAATAATCTTTTTATTATCGACATAAAAATAAAAAAAAATACAATGGATTCAAGAATCGGTTTAATCGACCGAAAAAAGCAAAAATTATAAAAACTGCTAATATTTTCAGAAATTCCAATAAAAACTTGTTTTATTTAGCGTGAGTCTATTTTGCTAGTCCATTTTTTAACAACATTTTTAAAAATGGGGCTTAGCAAAAATTTCCAAGCATTGCCTTTAGTAAATAGTTTTTTATATAACAAATTTTACAATTACTTAAAGCTAAATCCAAGTATGATGAATAGGAGCAATTTAGATTTTTTCGAGCATACCTTTCAATCTATTTGAACTGTGATCCCATGGAAACTGTAGCCAAAAATAGTTAGCGTGTCTCAATTGCGCTATAATCCGTTATAGGCCTGTAATTCATTTTTAAAGAAAAAGTGTGAAATATTGTGCAAATTCGACAACAACCACACCTATGTTATTGGGTGGAGATACTATATGAATCACTCTGATTTCATTGAATTGCAGGAGGCAAACTACTTTAAAAGGCAAAATATAAAATTTGGTTGAATTCGAAACACAAAGTCTGACCATAATGGCCCATAACTTTTAAAAATGTTATTATTTTTTTGGGAACAAATTGTCTTTTATAAAAGGAACTTGTCTCTATTTATCGCGTGTGCAATTTTTGCGATTTGTTTTTTTTCTAAACAATATTTTGATATTCATTTATTTATTTATTATCTATTAAATAAAAACTATTGATTGAAAACTCCTTGCTATGTGTCCAATTTTAACTATCTCTTCCTTTTTTCATTGTAAGAAACTTTTGTAGTGGAAAGCATTTAAAAAAAAAGATATGTATATAGGTAAATATATGTGGAATTCAATTTATATTATTTCACAAGGTTACTTCCCGCATACTCTTCACTTTTCAATTTCACGCAAATTCTATTTGAGAGCATATTTCCATCCAAAATTCCATGCACACCTAAACTCCCACCACAAAATTATTAAATAACATATAAAACACATTTTACACGAAAAAAAAAGTCAAAAATTAATGGTAATTTTCAGTGACTTGAAACTTTTAACGTATCCACTAAGATTCACAAAGTTACAATTTTTAAAAAATATTTACTTTAATGTGCTAAATTAATATAAACTTTGGTTTCTATGTTTTTTTCTTGGTCACTTTAATAAAGGAACTTGATACTTGCTATCCCAGACTGTCGAGGTCGATAGTTTCGTATTCTGACACACAATTATGTTTACTTTCAAAAGAAATAAAAAATTGTATCTCTCTGCCTATGTAGGACGACCAGCTGCTTTTTAAAACCGCTTCGGATTAACGCAAAACTACTCACGGTGGTTTCAAACGCAATTCCAGCCAGTAATAAATCGAAAATCCGACTCGTCCCAAATGAGTTTGTAAACATCCAACAGCCTGACAGAATACATATATTTGAAGCTTTACTGTTTCATCACGGGTAATTGAAAATAATACTTGAGGTTATTTAAAAAATATGCCCACGGCTTTACATTAGTAAAAATATTAATATTTTAATCTAAAGTGAAATTAAGGTAAACTAAATTGATCTTTTTTTTACTGTTATTATAAACATTTTAAAGCAAACGACTTTGTCAAAGGTAACAGTAAACAACGCAGTTTTATTGTCGAAATAAAGAAACAGATAAAAAAGCGGTCTTAAACTCTCACTTTAAAACAATTCTGCTGTTTAAACTGAATTTACGTAAACTTTGTCTTGACTGTGTCAAAACACCAAACAGGCTAGTACGCAGGGCTTTTTAATGGATTTAAGTTTTAAGTTTTTGCTTTCTAGTTTTAATAAATATAACAAAATTATGATAATAACTTGGAACTCGTATGTATGTATATGTATCTATGTACATACATACTTGGTAGATTTATAAATTTTTAAGTAGATATTTGAATAAAAAACTATTTTTTTTTTAAAGAAAATTGGAACGTTAGCAAAACGATGTGAAAAAATTGTTTTAGATGGACTCTTTATTTTTTATTTGCCTCTTTATGTAGTAAGAAGCTTTTTAAACGAAATGAGCTTTAAAACGGCATTCAAAATTCGTACAATCTTGATTAAAAATTTAACTACTTAGTTTTAAAATTTATATTTCCGCTAAACAAAGTTGGCATCCCAGTTTTGTTTTAGAAACATTCATAAAATTCACTTCAAACAATAATAAAATAAATAAAAGTCTTTATTTAAAAAAAAATAAAAAATTAAATTTATCCGCTCACCAAGTTAGCCCAAAATGGTAGAGAAAAACTTAGTTGTCAAATACTATTAATTGTTGACAAATTGACTGGTGCCCAGACAGATGTGACATATTTTGTTTTTAAATGGACTATGTTTTCCACGCCAACCAGGTTGTCGGGTATTCTGGTTAGTTCGTTAAAATTTCTTTCACTTTTCAAAATAAAAAATATAGAATTTTTTTGTTTTGGTTTTTTAAATTTTCTGTGTACTATGTTGAGGAAATTAAAAAAAAAACTTATAACCACCTCTCCAGATAACCCAATGATCTGGTTGGCGTGAACAACTTAAAAGTTTAGTATTCAACAAAAATCACAATCGCTATAGAATCTTTGAAAATCAATATTTTTCAATGTGTAAGACTTTAGAGAATTATACCCAATTGTTTACTTAAGCTTTGTTTTTTAAATATGTATTAACTTTTTTCTGTATAATAATCTAACTTTCGAGTAAGTAAGTAACTTACAATTTGTAATACAATTAATACCCGAATTCAGTAAGCAGTCTCAGTCTCTAATAGAGACAAAAGTCACAATAATGACTGGTGATGAGCAGGTCACTAAAAATTAAAATAAAAAACAAAAAAAGAAAACGTGAAAGCGAGGAAAAGCAATAATCTCTAGCTCATTTTGAGACTTAAGATGATACAAAGTTACTGAATTCGCGCATAAGCTTGAAAGAAATAAGAAAAAAAATGCGACGTTGGACGATAATAACAAAAGATCAACGGCGTTGGCGGGCCTGAACATGAAGACATAAACAAAAATGTTGAAGAAGCGAAAAATAAATATTTTTTTTGTATAAACAAACGCAAAATTGCGATAGTGACTCTGAATGAATTCTAAGATATCCACCCAAAAGCTTCCAAGAAAATTTACAACCGAAAACAGTGTAGGATAAAAACAAATGCTCTTAATTGAAGAGTTACGAGATCAACGGCGCACGTCAGTGGCTTTGAACGACGGATTTGTTTTGATGCGCGGGAGTACCAAGTGTTGCACTAAAATTTATTTTTCAACTTTATTGCAAAAAATTTGAGTTAGGGCTTTTAACACTTAATTGAAAATAAACATAAAATAAAGGGCATCCAATACAAAATGAAAAAAATACAGGGAATTAAAAACATTTGAACTAAAATAGTTACATATGATGAGGTAAGTTATCATAAAAACTGTGGCAGTATGCAGGTAACAAATTCTTCAGATCTTGTATATGGTCCCATTTCTTTTTAGATATTGCTATTTTCTCTCTATACAGAGAACCAGGCTTGATATATTTTACGACAGTCTTGGACCTTTGCGGCAATACCTCATATTCGTCAGTTATATTTGTTTTGAAATATATTGAACCTGAAGGGACATATGCTAACGCCCGCAGCATATTGACATAAAATCAATTTTCAGAAAGGAAGCGTAATTCAGAAATCGAAAAATATTTTTTACCTGGTCGAATCGACTTGTATCGCTAATGAATACTTTCAAAATCCAAGAAATAATCGTAATTCAACTTGTACGCTTGTAGAGGTGATGGAGTTTTTCGAGCATCCTTTATGAGTTGCAAAAATTGAGACGGCAAGTTGATTTCTTTTTTCTTGATTTTTCTCTCAATAAAGGATGAAATGACCTTCAGTAAGTTAGGGCCTTTTCTTTCAATAAATGTTTGTTATGAGTTAGGGCTTTTCTTAAATTGGCTATAACTTCGTTATTTTTGATCATAGAATACCCAATTTTTTCGGCAATGTGTATTTGAGAGCGGCCAACCAGAAAATGCAAAAAACCCGATTTCTAAAAAATATGAGATACGGCCTTTCCATACTATACTATATCGTTAGTACATTTGGTAAAATTATGGCATTTCGACAGATTGAGATTTTCAAAATCGGTATAAATCTACGTCTACCTTTCATATATGAATGAAAAATGTCTGCCTATTACACTAGTTTATACCAAAAATGAACCGCCGCTTAAAAACATATTAAGCAAACATCAATTCGCTAAACACCAAAATGATTTGCCTTTTTCCAAAAAGCGTTTTTGAGATTTTTTCGAAAAACTTGTTTGCTTTTGTATTTTTCACAGTTATCCGTCAGTATATCGTTAAAAAATCACTCAATCCAATATAAAATTTAATGTGAAGATTTATCTATGAAAAAAATAATCACATAAAATCAATTATAAATGTGTAATTTTCAAAATGATTAAAATATTAGCTTTTTTCTACTTCAATCGATAGAAGTTATAATATTGTTTTTTTTTTTTTTTTTTGGTAACAGCAAAATAATCCCGTTCGAACTGTTTAAGCTTTAAGTTAAGTATCAAAAACTCGTAAAATGCTTCTTTGTAAAAGATGCACTTAGAAAAATCTTTTTTCATAGCTGAACGCGGTTACCTCAAAATTTGTCGACTAGGGTTATTAGATGTTGAGAAATATTGCAAACAAATTTTTTCCATATAATCACTGAAATAGATTGTGTTCAAAATTCTAATGTAATTTTGCTTTTGAAATTCTGAAATTTTTAAATTTTCCCAAATTTTGCTATTATTACTTGGCAAATAGCATTAATGCCATATGCAAAAATTAGGTGAACAATAATACGAAAATTAGATCTTTAGTTTGCTTAAACGTTTGCCTCCAACAATTTTCATAGAAATCACTATTTACAGTGTAAATAAAATAAATTGCGGACTGATTTATGTACATACATATATAATTTATTGATAGGAATAGAACTTAGTCGAGAGAAGTGGTTTTGTTAAATTTCAAATTATCTACCCATCTAACCAAAGCTATCGAATTATCGGCTCAGATCTTTTGCTGAACATCCAAAGTGTTCAAACTCATTGTGCTTTAATTTTTCTAAATCAAAGTAATCGTTTAAAAAGTGTATAACAATCGTGGGTCGGATACCTTTTAAAATCATTATAGAAACGCTTTATGACTCGTGTCAAACGTTTTATGCAAACGTGGTTACAAGTCTAAAAAAAATGTATGCCGAGTTAAATTTAATGTTTTTTCAGTGAAATATATTTGAAAGAGGTGGAAATGAAATGTGGCATCTGATTATTGACTTACTTCTAGGATATCATAATGTTAATAAAGTTAATTCATTACAAGAGCAAAAAGCAAGAATTTGAACCCCTTGAAATTGGTAAAAAAAAATGCTTTTTAATTTGCACTAACATTTTACTTATTAAATGTAATACTGTTCAGCCGTCATATAATGAATAAAAGAATTATAACAAATATTAAAATTTTAAAACAAATAGGCATGCATAACTTTGTATCTAATTTCAAGTAACTAAATATATGTACATACATACATAAATACGAGTACATTTGTGTGTAAATTTGAAGGTTCCTACGTCAATTCTAAGATAGAATAAATTCTTTGTTTTGTACTGTATATGAAAATAGTCACAATTCCATGTGAGCTAAATACGTAAGTTCAAATATTTATGTACATACATATGTATGTGTGGGTATATGTATGTATGGAATAAGTATATATATATGTATATAAAATTTTCGCTTTGATTTGAGCCACAATACCAACTATAGAATGCAATAGAATGCACATGCAAGTTTGATTATTTTGACTATAATATAATAGAAAACGATTGTTTGCAAGTAATCGCATTATTTTGCGAAGAAATGTATTTATATGCATATGTACGTACATATGTATGTATGTATTTAATATATGCATATGTGTTTAATTAAAAAATATCTAATATACATAAATATGTTCAACTCTTCAATTAATCTGCCATATTTGAACAAATAGAATATATCATATTCATACATATGTATTTGTATACATCGATACATACCCTATAGTCAAATGTACTAGTTGTAAAATACTTCACAACTATTATGAATCGGAAGCCCAACTAGCCAGCCAACTGGCCAAACAAGCAACTACTATTTTTATAATGGGGATGTTCTACGAGATGAAAACTGTCTAATTTGCATACTAGTACAATATAGGCCAAAATAAAAATTTGAATCCATTTATTCAACAAACATACCAATTATTTAAAACAGACAAAGAAAGATTAGTCCACAGTCTAGTGTAACTTCAAGGCTTTTTGAATGCACGCTATTTATTTCTACAAGTCAACATTGTCAAATAAAATAAGGCATGAATAAATCTATATATACATACATACATATGTATTTGGTAAATGTCTGATCTTTTTCGTACTAGTTCGATTTCAATCATGAATTTCTGGTTGTAAACTAGTATGTTCACATATATGTACATATGTATGCGTATATGTTATATGTATATGTATGTACTTCGTATGTTAGAATGTGTAAAAAAAAACTTTTTTTGTTGGTCACAAAAAAAAGTGTTAGCTGGTTGCAGTCCTCTATACTAAAAAATATTTATATAAATAAGAATTTTCAAGAAAAAAATTTTTTTTTATAAAAGAACCATACAATTTTTGAGTGTGGTGGTAAGCAGCCCATTCAGTTTTTTTGTGATTCAATGCATTTTTCAATAGCTACAAATTATCGTTAATTTTGGACAATATTTTGCTAATGCTCTTCGGCAATTTCATCAATAAATGCTCGAATTTTTTTTTTTAATATGGAAAAAATTACGCAACACGACCAGTAAAAAATTGCCAAAAATCACAGGTAATTTGTAGCAACTTGAAACTTGCCCAGTATCGTACTAAACTTGAATGGGTTATAAAACTGCATACTCAGATTTAAATATTTTGAAAAATATCTAGCGGAAATTATTTTATTTAGAGGCTCGAATCGAAAAATAAAATTCCTTCGTGATCTGTTTTGTAACCGAAAATGAAATTTGCATAAGGCACCGATGAAATTTTTTTTTGTACAGTCTAGTCTATAATATGTACATGTATTTATTGTCATACATATATATCTACGATATTCGACGTTCTAGTAGGTTCCAACTCCCGTAACTGGTGATGCGCTAATAAGTCGTTTCGCTTACTTGCTTGCATATTTTCGTAATTTCTCATTTATATAAGTAAGTTGGTATCCAATAAAATTTACCTGCTTCTACATACATATGTATGTACATTAGGCATGTCAATCCCGGGATCCCGAAATTCCAGGATCCTGTCCTTTTTCAACTCCGGAATATCCCGAGATAAGTCTATTTAAATCCCGGAATTGCAGAAAACAGTGAATTTTAATTTAAAAATTTTTAATTTACTTTTTTTCAAACAAAAATAAACCTCAAATGATTTAAAAAAAGAGCCGAGACCGAATAGAACAAATAACACACTAAACATACCTTACAGAGTTGTATTGAAATAAGAAAACTTAACATGAGAAACAAAAAACACGAAGTTTGCAACTGTTGTGTTACGATAACACAATACGACAAATTATACGGCTTGTTAACTCCCGAAAGGCTTTATTTTGCTCTTGCCATTATAAACGAGCTGGAGAATATCCTCCTCGAGTAAAATATAAGCCTTACTATGAAAGCGTAATAGAACTAACGACGAGATGCTTAAAGTGGATAAGGCAGAAAATCTCAAAGATAAATTGCATCAAGTTTTAACGAGTCCAATAATAGAATGGCATACAACAAATATAGGTCCAGGTTGGAGGATAACACATTTAAAGTGTTTAGTTCTTTAAGATTGCATTTTGGTCCATATGGAATGGGTGATGTATTTAATTTTTACTTGTTGTATTTCTTTTCTTACTGAATGGTAATTTTGGTCTCAAACAGTAATTAAAAATAATTTTACTTTTTGTAGGTGCATTTGCTTCTGTACCAAATATGTATATTTGTACTTGAAGTATACATTATTTTGTATGTGTATCAAATTTTACGTTTATTTACTCTTTTTGTTCTACTTTGTTATATTAATGTTATTTTGTATACTTTTATAATACAACGATTACAGACGTGTTACAGTTTTTGACAAATTAAAAATCACAAATCAAAACTTCGTTAAATTCGGGAACCCGGGATTGTCCCTTGATTTCGTTTTCAAATCCCGGGTCAACAAAATGCCTAAAATTGACATCACTAATGTACATACACTAAAAGGCTTGCTCGCTTAGCGACACGCCAGCGTAAAGCTTGTGCAACCACCTGGTAATTTTAACCAAACAGTAGAATTCAATATTCTCTATGCAAACTTGATGTGATATTTAATCTCGAAATTAAGTACATATGAGCGTGGATGTATGTATATACATACATATCTGCTTCTATACTATGTGAACATAGTAAATGTATTCATATTTGTAAAAATTGCATAAACGCATGCAATGGCGGCTACACAAATATTTCTAAAAGCCACAAAGTGTTAAATCGCATTTGGGCTCATGACGCACACTTTAACAGGGCACACGTACACATGTATGTATACATAGAAACCATACTTATCCTAAATTAAGACATTGTCGGCTGCCCGCGAAACAGCATTTAAAAAAAATCAAAGCGTCGAAGAACCGTTTAGCTGAGGTTAAAAACAAAAAAAAAAGTATTTAACTTTGGTTTCAAACTTTTTTATATTTCGAAATTGATATATGTACACACATACATATACCTTGTTTATTCGAAGCATTCTCCGAGATCGTATCGACTTAATACATTTTCTATTTATACATTCGACTTGAAAGCGTGCCCCTCGAAACTGTTTTGTAAGTTTAACAGCTGATTTGAATTTCACATCGATAAATCAAGTCGTTTATAACCGAAGCGAGAAATAAAGTACCGATTTCAAAGTGAGTGTGAGTGAATTCACTGAAACATTTCAAGGCGTATTCAAAATCAGTTTATACATGCGTTTCGAAGTGGTGATGTGTATTCGATGAAACCGTATTAAGCTTCCGTATAAACGTAGTAATAGACACTTGTATCCGTTATTAGTGGCATTCGCCTTAATTTCTAGTAATAATTATTGATCAACAAATTTCTTGAGATAAATAAACTGAGTTCACAAAGAGCGAATTATCATCAAAAGTACACGAACACAAAACTAGCAAAAACTCACAAGTTTCACGATCAGCTTAGTGATTTCTTGTTCCCATCCGAAAGTGTAAAATAAAAAGAAAGCATTGCTTTCATTTGATTCTTGAATATTTCATTAGCTTTTTTTTGTTTAATTACACAATATTAGGTTCGTTCGCCTAAAAGTCCAACAAGAATTATTAAGCAACGCATTTTGGAGTATTCTCTATCAAAGAGAAATTTGCAGAAACTTGCAACCTTTGCGAATAGCTGATTGCATTAAAATTTTACATAAAAAAAGTGTTTTCCTGAAGCATACTACTAAGGAAACTTAATCAAACAAACATTATCATGCTACTTATATATTTAATAACACATATGTATGTATGTATTTTTTTTATAATTTTCACCATTAAAATGCTTAAACAAAAATTTCTTATTTATATAAATTACAGTCAACTGTTTGTGGCCGGCTATTTTCTTACTTACAAATTTTTGCTGGCAAAAATTGTCCCATCAAGAATATACAACTTCCTTCTCAAAATAAATGTAATTTGCTCTCTCAATTTCCCCTTCCTTACAAGTTTTTTGTACACAGCGAACGCGACAATTATCTGCATCGCGAATACTCTTATTTCTAAGGTCCGTTTGGCTAAAGGTCCAGCAAGAATTATCCAGCAACGAAATTTCTGAGAATTTTGTATTATTCAAAGAGAGATTTTTACGCGAAATTTGCAAGTTTAACGAACATCTGATTGAATTCTTGTACGCATCCAAATATGTAAAATGAAAAACATTGCATTAGTGTTTTCTTTAAACATTTCACTAACGAAACTTAACCAAACTAACTTTTACTTGCTGCTAGCATGTTTAACACTCATATTTTATAATTTTGCAGCTTTTAAATTCTTAAAGAAAAATTTTGTATTTATCCAAATTGCAATCAGCTGCTTTTGATCAGCTGTTTTCTTGTTTGCAAATTTGTACTTTCTGGAAAGAGAGATACTTCATTGGATATGTGCATATTTGTTTTGACTATTTATCTTTTTCTTTTAATTAAAATAGGTGATTTTATTTTTAAGAAAACTAAGGAAAGATTCTCAATGCATTAATCCGTCCTACGAAGATCTGTACACACATACTGATACCAAATGAGTTAATGATTAAAATAAATCAAAATCAAAATTACATAAGAGCAGCAGAACAATCCATATTTCACCAACAAACAAAAGACAAACCAATTACAAAAAATCAATTAGAATAAGGTAAAGTTGTGAAAAAATTTGCATATCTTATAACAAAAAGGAATTGTCGTGCTCTGAGTTCAGTAGTCAGCAGTCTACCTAATATGTTCGTATGTATATCTAGAGATTTTAATTGTATATACAAGTCCCACGATAACTAAATACAAGCGTCTGACTTTGTAAATATTTGATCACCGAGAAAAGAATTTAATGCATGGAGTAGCGGGTTTTGCTGGGCAACTAAACATATGAGTGTTTAAAAAAAAAACAAAAAAAGGCATAACAATTAAGCTCCGAGTCTTCTCTGACAACCATTTCTATCAAAATATTTACATACTTAAGCGCTCTAACATAAATACATACACAGTGTGTAAATATGTATATAAATATTGCTTACTAAACGTAATTGATTGCCAATTCATGTGCAAATCGTCGATTTTAGGTATTTCTTCAAATAAACGAACGCGTGTACTTTTATATAATTAAATATATATATGTACATACATATATTAATACAGACACTTATAGTGTGCCCTGCATTTAAGCGCCACTACACCTTGCTGTGAATTAATACTCGCACGTGGATTGCGAAATGTGTTGCTAGGCGCCTGGTGAATAATGAAAATTTTACTAGCTGCAATTAAAGAAAACTCATTTATGAACTCTCGTTTTTTGTTTTCGTTAAACAACAAAATTAATGAGATCATTTGTATAGATAAGATAAATCAGCAATTAAAATAAAGCAAGTGTGCCGGTATTGCGGGAGTTATTGATAGCACGAAATCGAAATTGAGAAAGCAATCATAACATAAATTTGTGTAAAAATGATTGATTGTGCGTTTGCATTTGCATTTTAGTTTATTTCTAAAACCTTTTCCCTAGTTTAAAGTGAGTCCTTGAAATTTCGCAATATGTTTTTGCAACAACCAAACAATATAGAAATATTGTAAACTTATTGATTTAATTGAAATTAATGCGCTATATGATATATTGAATTCTTATCAAGCTTGTAAGTCTACACTCGAATTGATATTTATATATATATATATATATATATATATTTGAAGCGTATCAAATTACCTTTTAGAATGTGTATTTTACATATGTATTTAAACATCAGTAACTGTGAGAAATATGTAAACTTAAAAAATAAAATTGAACAAACAGTTCAATGTTCAAGGCACGATTACATGAAAAGGGTTCATTTAGTGAAAATTTTCATGTATAGCCTTATTGTAGGAAATTGTATTTCCTATAACAATATGTACAGGAATATTTTTTCGGATGAATGAGTAAAAAGTTATAGATGCATATCCTATTGTTATTATTAAGGACTTTACTGTTTACATACATTTATTTTGTCACCATGAATGATAATTTCAGTGTACCGTTAAAAAAAATTTCAATTTACTAAACAAGATTATAATGTACATACACATGTTAATATATACATACAAATATCAAACAATAAATTACTTGGTGGCTTAATTGCAATATTGGAATAATTGTTCGTAATAAATGTTGTTCGTTAATTTTTTATATAAATACAGTTGATTGCTAACTAAACAAAATTCGCATAAATCGAAACTTAAATCCAAACTTATAAAAATTTAACCAATTATGTAAGCCCGTTTCTGTAAGAAATCGACAAAATTGTCGATTATGGTGACGTCACATCGATTCGATCCAAATTAGTCGATTGATCGAGAAAGAGTGTTTCCGTAATTCTTAATCGAGAAAATATGGAACAGTGAGAGAAATGGAATGCCAATCGACAGGAAATGCATGACATCGGATCAGCAATTACATATTTAAGAAAATCGTATTGTGAAAAGTGAGCATTTTGACCAAAATATGTAAACAAAACATTTAATATTGATAAATAAAGATTGTTTATATTTCACCTATGAGTTTATTGGTAATTGGTAACCCGACCTGACATATTTATTTGTAATAAAAATACATAAAAGCTTTTTTAATGATCCAAACAAAATATATTAACCAGCTTCCATTTTTAATTAAACGTGTACACAAGCACATGAAAGTCACTTAAATAAGCAATTATCATCACCTCAACAGCAAGTGAGAACAACAATCGGCAATATTTCATTTCATTTGATTACAGAAACCCTTGCAATCGAGTGTTCCTACTGAAATGGAATGGAACAAATCAGCTGACTATCCGGGGTTGTCGATTAATTCGATTAATTTTATTACAGAAACACAATAAGTGAGTGTGGCGTCAAATCGACAATTTCAATCGAGAACATCGATCGAAATGAGTGACAGAAACGGGCTACTGAAAACAAAAATTAAGTTTTTGACTAGAACTTTAAAAACATTATTTATATATACTACATACATACATACATATGTATGTACATACATGTGTACATTCGGTTTTTTTTTTATTTCAAAAACGCTTTTCCCTTAGGTCCCATATGAAACTGTCGCCCAAAAACAATTTTGATGATATTTCAA